>JANJYP010061722.1:0-17395 GCA_024605115.1 Rastrelliger brachysoma
ACATGACAGCTGTGGATAAAACAAGACTGTGGAGTCAAGAGATGAGTATGCAAAGTTGTGTCTGGTTGGTTGACATACCTTTCATGCTTCCTTTTACTGATCTATGCGTTCAAACCCGGCTTGAGAAAACAAGTCTCAAAGCAAAAACAAAACATTATTCACACCGCTTTGAGAACATTATGATTTGATTATTTGAATTATAGAGAATTTCACATCTCACACATCTAAAAGCTTTAAAGGGAAATGCTTAAGGTTCTGATATAGGAAATGTTAAGGTTTGTTGTGCTCATCAGTGGTGCAGTAAGAAACACATGGCATGTTTTAAAAAGACAATATTTATTTCAGCAACAGGCAGTTTGGGAAAGTGACAGTGAACTTTAGCATTGTAGTTTTTAGGTGTGTCATCGGTATTTCACAGGTCGTTCAGTTCCTTTTTGTGGTTGACAACGTTGACTGTCACTCTCACCCCAGGATCTGAACATGGTAATGTCATGAGAGTTGTTCATTTTTTGGGGGGGTGGGGAGGGGGTGGGGGGGGGGTGGTTGGGGTGTGGTGGGATAGGGGGGGATTTGAGCATCATTAATTAAGATGAACAATCAGCATGAAGAAACTTACAATACAAAAATATACAGTGAAGAAAGGGACAAAGAGGCAGAAAAGTTTCTGAGCATAGGATTCCAGCAGAACTACATTCCTACTGTAAACAGGTCCCACACAGCTATGGTGATGTTTTCAAACTTAAACCATGATATTCTCTGGAGCTCTACTCAACCTGATTACTTGCTGGGAATTAAAAAGTTTACAACAATAAATTGATGTAAAATTAGCCAAATAAAAGAGTATGTAAATAGGCCATATTTTAAATTTAAGAAAAAAAGTCTCATTCTTATTTTATTGTATTATTGTATTAATTGCTGTCCTAATAAAAAAAACCCTCATCATCTTAAAAGCATGCTGTTTTACTCACTATGTTACTGACTAACAATAAAAACAAAACATCTCTGTGTGACTGTTTTAATACAGCAGGTATGTGTTAGTCTGTGTCTGATGACGATCCAAAGTTGACTGAAATGTTTTATTACAGCATCAAATGTTTGTAGAACAATGACACACGTGCTGATTTGAGTTAATAGTGGTGTAATATTGTATGTAGGATATATTAGACTGAACACTGTATTTTAAAAACTAAGCATGTTGGCGTGCCAGTTCCAGGGACCTATCACAGACCTTGTATATATTTTTTGTTCTTTATCAGAGACAGAGGTATTTGCATGATAAAAGCGTCATCGAAACTCCCATCTCCCTGTCTCCAGTGCTGCAGGTGGAATTATAAACGCTCTCAGCCTTGTACAGCGTGACACACCTTTTCTATTTGGGTACTGAGGCAGGCAGGTAGGAGTAAAGCCCCGCCCACTGTAAAGTTTCAGTTAAACTTGTTATTTTTAAGGACAGCTGTTGGAACTGTCCAAACTACTACATCGAGTTTGGCAGCGAGAGCACACACATCATTCTCATCATCAGCAACAACAAAACGCAGCAACCATGCCGAATAGATCCGCGCAGGAGTGGATACGACTGTCCTTGCGCACACCGGGCATCCTGATCTTCGGGATGGTCATGGCTCCCTGTGGATGGGTTCTTGATCTGACCGCCACTGTGGCCCCAAACTGGAGGACCCTCCATAGCGTCCCCAACAGACCAGTCGATGAGATCGTCCAGCAGGGCATCTGGGATATCTGCTTAGCTTCAACCACTAGCACACGTTCAGACTGTGGTCAGGAGGACACCACCTACTTCGGCAACCAGATCATCCCGATCGCTCAGGGTCTGATGGTGGCCTCCCTCATCGTGACTATAATCGGGCTCTGCGTGGCCATCCCGGGTGTCCGATGCTGGAAAGACAGGCCTCAGTGGGTCGTGGCAGGTCTAGGTGGCCTGTTGATCTTCCTCTCAGGCGTTATGACCATCATACCCATCGCCTGGTATACCCACATCCTCACAGATGTCGCCACGCAGACCCAGTCCGCAGATGTGCGAGTCGGCTATTGCATTATTCTGGGCTACATCGGTGGGATATTTGAGGTCCTGGGTGGTTTCGTCATGTTCATCGGTATCTGCCGGTGCTGCGGAGGGAAGAACCGAGGGGAGGTACGGGTTGAGGAGGTCAGGAACAGGTTCAGCCACCAGAAGCCCCCACCGAGACGCGTCGATGTGCCATCTCTGAACCGGGCTCGGAGCAGTGCCAGCAGCAGCGTCCCCTACTCCAAGGACTCCATGGATGAGGATGTGTCCTTCCCCAGAGCCAAGAGTCCAGCAGCTCGATCAGTCAACACCTCCTACAGCGGTAGACCCTACGATGCAGACCTATGAGAAGTTGGGACTCAAAAAGAAGCACATCTCAGATCTGGACACGCAAAAAACGCACACAAGAGAAGAAAAAATATTGAAGATAGGGAGGAATATCTGCATCAGACATTGAGAATATAAAAATGGTAATTACACATTTAATTGATATAATTGCAAATCTAATCCAAAATGTAATGTAAACTGCAAACATTCTGAAGTATTGTAGTATCAATAGGAGACAAAACTACCATAAAGTACTTTAAAGTTGACTCATTGTTGTTGAGAGACCATAAAGGAATATTGCGAATGTATTCCAATGGTACAAAGGGATCAAAACATTATAAAATCACTGTAAATTTACCTTAAAGTAAAGTAGAATTACTTTAAATGCCTCTGTGAGTATTATAGTGTTTAATCATTGGGACATTAACACTTGAGGGCATACATCTATAACAGAATGATGGGTTAAATGATGTGTGATCGACACATCGTTTAAATGGCAGGGCTGCCGTTTAATGTGGCAGCAGATGAGACTCATTAAGAACTTGCCTTGATTATGATTCATTATAACATCATTATAATAGCTGTGTGCCTCAAGCAGTGCAATAGTAATAGAGACAGAGATGAGATTAATGTTTTAATGTGAAGGAATGGAAAGAGATTATTTTCTTAGGAAGGAGGTTTAGCAAGTGAAGAAGTTTGAACAGTGAGATGTGAATATAATATCAGCCTTGGTCAGTATACCTGTAGAAATAATTTAAAAGGTTAAGTTTGCTTGTCTGCAAATTATACCAAACACCATTTGTAAATAGTCCTCATCTTTTACATCGTTCATCTTTTCCTCGGCTTTTACATTTTCTCTGTGTACATTGGCTAAGGCATATGCTATTTTCTATTTTTTTCTATTTTATGTAAATACTGTATTCTTAGGCACTTTAAACTTGTGACCAACTATGTAGGGCAACAAGCCACCTGTTGAGAAGCATCCTGAAGTGATCAATTATGTTCTCATTGCTCTGTGATACAAGTGTTTTAATAAATGTGCACTGTTTCATAATAACATGTGTCTGAGTCCCTTTTCTTAACTTGACTACTTTTGTTTTGCCTGTGTGGAGGCACATTTAAATAATACACATAAAAAAAACTGCAGTAGTAAAATTGCACTGTAAGTGTGTGTGTGTGTGTGTGTGTGTGTGTGTTAAGTTAAAAAAAAAAAAGTGGATAAAAAAAATAACCGCTGACTATTCAAACACACACCAACAGGCCAGATGTAGCCTGACCGGTCTGAGAAGTTGATGTCTTTTCTGCATCTTGTCTGACAACATTACGTCTTGTGTTTAAACAGGCTTAACATTTCAAACAAAGTGACAGTGTGGTGAACAATTGTCCCACACATCCTACGTGGCCTCTATGAAATGATTATAAAGGTCTCTGTGAAAGACCTGTTACATGCAGCTAAAGATCACTAAATTGCTGTAGATGTAGAACAACATTGTACAACAAAGATTAGCTGTTTTGATGTTGTATGAGGTTAAGGCAATAAAGCAAGGCGTTGACACTGTCATGGAGAATGGATTATCTTCTACAGGCGGAAATGAAACTCAAATAATTGGACAGAAAAAGTTGCGACTTTGAAAATCAAGTAGAAATCCTGTTATTTGCATCAAATATTAAATAAATAGAAATAAAGTTTTGTTAAAACAATTCAGGCAAAAGTAACCAAAGTTGTACTTGTTACAACTACTTTATAACAACTACTTAGAAAAGCATGTTACTAAATTTGTAGGGGTTGTTGCTTTTGTATGTTCTCAAAGTATGCATTAAAACAAGCAGTTACAACGAAAGAAGTGCAAATATTTACGTTTAACTCGGTGTATAAGAAAGAGAGTTACACGTCTCTCTTCATAAAGTGTTCAGTTGCTATTTTTAGTTGATGATTTAGACTCAGATAATGTTCATCAATACAAAGTGTTTTATTTCTTTTATAGTTTTAAATTGAAAAACATTTCCAGAAGAAGTTTGTCCAATTCAGCTCTACTTATGCTGACATCTTTCCATTTGTAAACAAACTGTGTAGCACTAGATGAGTTACTTTAGTGTTACTGTCTCTGGCAAAAAAAAAAAAAAAAAAAAAAGATTGGAGTTTTTGAGAGTGATAGTTAGGCTGGGATGCTCCAGGGCTCTGATACGTATCTTATACGTGCTGAAAAAATCATATTCATATTTGAATGTTACTATGTTGCATGTCTGCCTGAAAGAGATTAGGTCCTTGCTTTTTTATTGTAAAATATGGAGTCATTTTAATGCTTTTAGCCTCCACTTGAAAACAAATCTGTTTGTGCACTGTCTTTATTCACATTAAGTATTAATGTGAGACAAAAAAGTCAGTGACTCCATTAATTGTGAACTCTGATAGAGACAATGACAAATCTCACATATGACAGGATTTTACTGTGTGAACTTTAGGATGGATGCATTCAGGGTGTAACAAACATGGTTTATGGATGACTAAGAAGCTTCCTCCATTGTGTTGTATTGTATTGAAATGACAGATCATTTTGAAAAAAATACTTTGACAAAAAAAAAAAAACAAAAAAAAAAACAAAACAAGAACAACAAGACAAGCACATAATTAAACCTGAGACTTCCTACAGCTAAAATGCCCTTAATGGGTCAAACGTATTGGAGCTCCTCTTCATTAATTTAAACCACTAATAATTATTTTGCCATATTTTTTTTATGCTCTTCCTCCTGAAAATTAAAGTCTGCTCATCAACAGAAAAAGAGGTGTTGACCCTCGTTCCTTCCTGTTCCTTCTTGTAACAGATGCATATTTTCTCCTATAACAAATAGTTACATTTTCAGCCCTCATGATTGCAAATCAGCTTTGGTTCCTGTTTGTTAACGTTCAGTAAACACTGAAGCTGATACTATCATGTTACTGGAGCCCAGAAAGACATTAAGCAGGCAGCAGTTCATGTTTAGGTGTATGCAAAGTACACAGAGACTGTGTTTTCATCACTCATAATCTGCAGAACAGCAGCTTGTAACAACATTACAACAGCAATGTTTTTAAAGTTACAAACTCATTACTTTGGATTACTATCAAGTCATTTACTGTTACTATCTTTATATGTATGTGATATTTATACAGTGGTTATATAAAACATTGTTAAGGTTTTGCACATTTTATTTGAAAGCTGGTGAAAATAAAAAACAAAACAAAACACAGTAAGTTTCAGTGTGGTATTACAAAAAGGGAATTAAATACACTTGTTCATATTTAGAATACAATGATTGAAAATGTTGAAGGCCAGGTTAATGGAAGTGTGCTATTATTACCTTGTGATTATATAATCAAAAATATACATATCATTTAAATGGTGTAAATGAACAGACCTCTTTTACTGTTGGAACACAGATGTCAAGAGAAATCAGTTTTTCCCCTGACTCACATTTTGCAAACCTTGTTCTGCACAGACCTGACAGGACAACATGAAGCAAAAAGTAAAATAAACTTAATAGTATAATTAGTACTAAGTGCTGGTAAAAATCCAACTAAAAATAAAATGTACAATCTTTTTATGAGTAACAATTAAGCCAAAACACATAAAAGCTTAAGCTTTGAACAGTACTGTGTGAAATACTTATGACTGGAGAAGGAATGCAAAAATGAAGCAGAACAGGATCTGAGGAGGTGTGGGCACATGTTTTGGTTTCGGATGGCAGACATAGTTCATTCTCTGGGGAAATAATAGGTTACTGTCTTTTCTCTTGGTCACTACTCTTTAAAATCATTACTTTTCTTTCAGGGCTAGTGGTGGTCAGCAGTAGTTATGTTACCTGGCTGTACATATGAGGTGCCAGATTAAATTCTGGATGGGGTACTATGTGGTAAAAAAAATCAACAGTGAGGTCGCTGTTTTGGTAGTTTGAGCTTTGTGAGGAGATATTTCCAAAACTCATTCCTTTGTGCTTTTGTCATCCTGACTCATTATTTCTCATTAAGTACATAAAAATAAAATTCAGCAACTTGCTTTATTGTCATTGCTTTATATTTGAAAATGCAACACACTCAATTTTTATTCCCTGTCTTCATAAAGATGAGAAACTAAAACCCAGTATGTGTTTGTCTGAGCGTGTGTGTGTGTGTGTGTGTGTGTGTGTGTGTGTGTGTGTGTACATGAATACATAAAATACACATACATGTAACAGAATAACATAGTAATTCAGTCAGAGGTGAACAAAATAAACAAACAACAAAATGTGAAAAGGTAAATTGATTTGTCCAATGTGGAAAATTGTGGGGAAAGAGGCCCAAATTCTAATTCACATCGAGACACAACCAGTGCTTCTTTTAGGAAGTTAAACAGTAATAGTTCTGTCCTTGCTTAAAACTTTGGTGTGTGTTCTTTAAGATCTTAAATCTTGATTTGGAGATGACCTCTTATAATAAATTAACAAGCTTCGTACTGTCGCGCAGATTGAACACAAAAAAAGACTGACAGTGACATGAAGGTACTTTGGGAGTACAACAAAGTCAAATGTTCAGCTGGACGTAAAGCACATGAAAGTAAAACAAAGCGAAACAGATGTAGTAAAGGATGCAATAAAGCAAACAGGTTAAAGTGCATATTTTCTGATTAAACTTATAAAAAAAAGACAAAGGAAAAAAAAGTCACCTGATGGTAAATCAAACCTGGCTTACCATTGTGAAATGTATTATTGTGGAAACATCTTAAGTTCTTCCACTTCTGTCTTTCACCTGTATGGACTCAGCCTTAAGCACAGAAACATACAAAAATGTGTTCATCAGTGTGCTCATCTACTGTAACAATCCTCTGCTTTTGCTGTATTTAAAGGAAGCTACTGTTTGTGCAAAGACAATAACTGATAATTGAACATTTGCATTATTTTATCACGTTTCCAGTGTTAGAAACAACCAGCTTTCTATGGCAACAAACTTCGGTACAGGTGATGTGTTTGAGGATGTAGAATTTGAATAGGAATATCAACAGATCCAGACATTCAAACTACAAACTGCATGATTATTTAGTCTGCAAATAACTATCAGTGTATGTACGTAATTGCAAAAACATGCTTTGAAATCAAAGCATGGTTTTACATTACTGTCAGGATTCATGCCTACAGCATTTGCCCATGGTTAAATGTAGTTTATTAACCCTAGATAGGGCATGGCAACTCATCAAAATGACACAACATAATAAAACTTTCACTTTGAAAGCACTATTGCCCTGCTCATACAGTACAGGACCACCAGGTCATAAAGGCTTGTTTTGCAGAGGGCAGGGATCTGTTGAAGTGAAATACATGAGAGCATTTGAGAGATTTGTGGGTGTTAATGTGCTGTACTGAGTAATACTATAGTGTAGTTTTTTCAATATAATAATGTGTCTGGGGATATAACTTAAAGTTGTGCTTCATCCGTCATAAAATATGATGAACACAATTATGCTGGGTCATGGTTGACCTATGACAAGATAGAAATAGTTTTTAGCATCAGCCATATCACTTGCAGTGTAAAAATTCTGAAGTTTCTGGGATGGTACAGCATCAGTTGTAAAGCAGTAGCCACAAGTCGGTTAAGGTAGAACTGTGGAGTCCATTTTCAGTTTCGCTGTATGCTTGCTGTGGAGGAATGCTGATGGATAGTTATACTGGATCTGGACCTGTATGAGAATGAGAGAGTAATTATTTTAATATGTGCCTCAACGACAGTTACAGAAAAGGTTTCTGGCCCCTCATAAAAATGTTGCATTGTTCTTGATTCAAAATGTATATTAGACACTCAGATGTTGCTCAGTTAATCCTAACACAATTCACATTTTTCTACAAGTTTCACTTAATTTATTCATTGATCAACAGCTGGTGGCAGAAACACATCAACAAATGTTGCAATGTGCAAATAAAGGCAGTGAAGACCTGGTTGTAAACAATGCAGGATTTAAAATATATGTTTTTTGAGTAAGCATGCATTCAACACCTTGAGATTATACACTGTGTTTGGTTAGAAACTGAACTGAATGTAAACATAGCTTTTCTGGCTTACAAGAAAACTCCATGGGGAAGCTTTAGGTATAGTATAGTATACATATCAAATATCTATACACAAGTATGACTTCTGGGTAACATTTTAATACAAGTGGAAAGCATACCTCAGATATAAACTAGATTCCCATTACACTGCAATGTTGTAGCCATGTCTTGCTGCCAGTTGTCTCCTAGTGACAACAGATAAGAACACAGAATTAATATATGGAAAAGTACTTGACATAATTTGAGTTATACTAATTAAGTCACAGCACATCGTGTGAACATACTTTTCATATGTGAACACATAGCAACTGCTCTTTAGCGAACAGAAACTTCCACTACGGTGTAAACATAGACACACTTGAATAGTCATTCCATAGATTCTTTCAAAGGTCTTTGCCAAAAGTTTCAAGCAATTAAGCACAGGTGTACTTGTTGATGGTTGTATGATGAAACTGTCATCATTCGTGAGGGGTGACACGCAAACCAAATTTTTTTACTGTGACTGCTTCTGCTTATGTTTTTTTTATCTATTACAAACAAACCAGGTTTTTAAAAATGTATCAAGCAGCAGATTAATATCAATCTCATGTATGAATGTCAAATTTGATGTTGAATTCAGGTTATATCAAACTAAAATCGGGATCAGGGAAAAGCCTGGCTCTGTCTCAAGTTCAAAAATACACCATACAAAAAGTACTAACAGTTTAGAGGTTGTTACATGGGTGTACATATTGATGCTTTACACCAACATAGTTTAAAGTTAAAATTGCATATTTTCTGACTTTGAAGAAAATAATCAGTGATTTAGTAGTCAGTCCAACTATGCAAGTCAGTAGCTGGTTAACTAGCAATATAACTAACTTTGAATTACCATCATAGTGTCATGCACTTTAACAGAGTCTAATGTAGGGGTTGATGCCACCGCAGGAAAATAATTGAGAAATGCATTCTTTTTAGTCATCAAAATTGTGAGCAAATACATAGGACATATAATCGGTTTCTGTCATTCTATTAATATCAAACATGTTGTGACACTTCCTATAAATACAGTTGTGTCATTCTTCTCTTTGAAAGAAATAAGCAGGCTTCCTCAAAAGTTGAGCTATTCCTTTAACAACAACAAACAGAAACCTCTTGAACAGAATATAGCAGTAGGTCTATTGTTCATGAAAATTCAGAGATATTTCAGTACCTGTGGTTCTTCTTTTGCCTCTGCCGCACCTTGGCAACAATGAAAGCCAGGAACAGGAGCCCTAAGATGACACCCAGCACACTCAGGGTCAGCGGCACACTTAGTGAACCGTTGACTGTGTCCTCACAGGCTGGACCCCGGTATCCCAGGTTACAATTGCACACAAAATAAGTTCCACCACCCGGAGGAGACATGCAGACACCATTGCCATTGCACCGAGTATCTCCACAGGTGGGCATGTTGAAGTCAATGCCTCTTCCGTTGATAGCAGGGAAAGGGGTGGTCATCATAGAAGAGGGGGTGTAAGGAAGCAAGAAAGGAAACTGGATAATGTAGGGAGGGAGTGATGGAGAATAGAAGAGGGCAGAGATGAATGGATGGGTAAGACACACCCTAAAACACAATAGGGGACATAAAAAAGAAAACACAGAGGCTTATAGTAAAGCTGAAATGGGTATCCAGCTCAGTCAAACATGTCTGCAAGAATTTGTCTTTCAGCTTTCTTCTTTAGCCACTTTATCTCCAGCTAAATAGAAACAGATTAAAGTTCTGCTAGTGTCATATCGCTGACTGAACATAGCAGAATTCACTTCAAATATCTTTTTTCATCATAAATTAAGACTGGCCTCTAAAACTTATCAGGTTCACTGTATATTGTCAGAAAGATTTATTATTATCAGAGATATGTGATATTTAAATTAAATGGTCATTTTAAATACTTAATACTGCAATGTCTTGATACATTTATATTTTTACATGAAAACAATAATTACAAGAAAAAAGTGTATAAATATGACAATTGTATTTGTTCAAAAACACTGCTCACATATGGAGCTTGTGTCCCGCCCTCAAACATATTTTACTTTTAAAACATCACATACAAATGAGCTAGTACAAAAAGACTGCACTACATAGACTGATGAAATTGTATTTGTGCCCATCTTGTCATCAGTAATCTAAAGTATACAGAGACTGAATCAAAATAGAAACAAAACTCGACTTAGCCTGAGTCAGAACAGCTTTCTGTCAACGAATCAAAGTATCAAATGAACAATATTCNATAAAGTATACAGAGACTGAATCAAAATAGAAACAAAACTCGACTTAGCCTGAGTCAGAAAAGCTTTCTGTCAACGAATCAAAGTATCAAATGAACAATATTCACTAATATATGGAAAGCATAGAAAAAGTTGTATAAAAAGAGGCTGCAGCACATTTTAAATTTAGTACACCTCATAATTCCTCTGTCTGCACTCAGCTCATATAAAAGACACTTAGTAGACCACAAAGCGATCACAGTCTCCTGCTATAAATACTCAGGTGTGTGTGAAAAAGCTAATATAGAGATTGAAGAGACAAGATTGTTCAAAGTTTGAAGGTAAACTGATAAAGACATAGTAATGGTAGAGTTATCCTACTTCTCAAGCATCTCGTCATTCAGGTTTGCAACTAACCGACTGTGTTTAACATAGTTTTCAGGTGGAGCATGCTTTCAGTGAAAAAGTGAAAAGTAGCACTGACAAAACCAAATAATCTACTCACAAAAGCAAAAAATGCTGATCTGGTGTCCTTTAGATGTAGGCAGTGGAGTTTGATTTCTTGTTGTAAGGTTGTCCTGATGTCTGCATGTATATGTTAAAAGTCCTGGGTCTTTGAAAAAGAATTTGAAGTTCCTGTTTCACTCAGAGAAACTCCAAAAACAAGGAAGGAGGGAAGAGGAAGAAAGCCGAGACCTGTGAATACCTGCCCATTTTTTCCCCCATAAACACCCACACACAATCACCCTCCCTCTGGCTTATCTTCACATGAGATGACTCATTCACACTCTAGCTCACACCAAATGCCACTGGCAGATATGGTGCAACTAAATACTTCAAAGGAAGTGCAAACTAGCTTTACAACATGCTTCAGTTGATTGTTGACCAATTTGTGCGACACCATCCAGACTATGGCTTATAAAAAACATATGGGACATAAAACAAAGAATAACACTGCGAAAGAAAAGATAATTCAGGGAAAATAAAGTAAATGCAATATAATGTGTGTAAAAATATTAAATAGCCTATGGCATGAAACTCTCCACTCCGTTTGATAAATAGGAGTTAAATAGCAAATATGTAAAACAAACACAACAGTAGGTGTGGTTGCCAGACTGCTGGGGGATGGAAGAAGGAGGCAAGTTGAAACAAGACTCAGGTAGCATGTCCTTACAAGACACTGTCTGTGTCTATGCAGCACTTCCATGTCTAATATAGTAAATAAAAGTTTTTGATATGATTTTAAACCCATGACAACTCTATAATGCTTCATATAAGATTTGCTTTTTTTTGGGTTAACTTTCAACGTAAACCTTCTCTTAGAAACTGATCTTTAAAATGGGTGTGTTGCCTTTTTAAAACATTTTTTTTTTCAATGTAATAGTTCAATCTATGTGTCACTCACTCATACACACACACACTCTCAATGACCAGCACTTACTAAACACAGATTAGAGAGTACAAATCACAATCATCCTTGTGTGGTCATTGCAACATGTGTGTGTTATTTGAAATGGTGTGATTGGGAAACATGTTCATTCTTACATTATTTCATGGTTACTAAGACAACATGTGGCCAAATAGGAAAACACACAAACAATACCTACAGTACTACTAACATACATAGAGAAAAATAGCTGGATGAGTAATCATGAACTCAAACTTATGTCTAGTCAGTACTGTTGCTTTGATTAAAAACAACCTTTAAGTCACATGGACCAGAGGACGGTTCATGTTTGGTTTATCAAGATGATGATGATAGCAAGAGATAAGATATTGCATAAGAAAGAATCAAGAAAAAAAACATGCACATCTACCAAAATGTGCACATCTGCCAGTATCTGAGATAACTGAAACTGCAAGCAAGACAGCAATGAAATGACATTAACTCCAATTACAAATAGGGCTAGATTATGGTTTACAATAAAAAAAAAATAATACTAACATCCCAAATGCACAAACTAGCTGTCCAATAATGCACCTTGCCATATAGCGGTATGCAAACAGGTACACACCCTTCACAAAAGTAAAGCCTGCATAGTTTAACATATCAAAATTATGATCTTAAGATATTTGACTTTGCTATATTTGCATAAAAGCAAAGAATGCCTGTGGGAATATTAGGCTGAATGTGAGACAGACTGGTTATTTAAAAGCCTTTGATCTAAGTGCAACTTTTTCTTTCTTATCGTGGCTTTAAAACAAGTTTATTTTCCCTCTCTTCATCCTGTACCATACACTTTATATAATATACACAATACAGTCAGTTTGTGTTGAAAGGGACCTTACAAGAATCCTATTCACATCTGTATAGCAGTAGAACAACAATCATACAGCATGACTGAGATCTGTTTACTGATAGAAGTGTGGTGAACTAGTCTGCTGGATGTCAGAATTTCCCATACCAGCATACAGTAATAGACCATGGCTGTATAACTGTGGTCCTCAAAAAGTGAAAGGTCAATGGACAGCCAACTGCACCTTTCATATTGCATTATGCATACATTATTGTGCTCTGACATAAATGTGAGTTGACAGACAAATCCAGTAAAAGCAGAAACCATGCACAACATTTTAGGTTGCACATTTCTAAGGCTTGGATATGAGGAAGAGTCAAGAGGATCATGCGTAACTTCTGATAAATGATGCATGCACGGAAAGGTATTTTTGATCATCAAAGATCAGGGTTTCTCAGTGAGGGGTAAAAAGCATTTTTGTTTTTCAAATGCCCAATTTAGATTTATTTAACCAAAAATATCACCAATATCTTCCAGTTTTGTATCTAGAATAATGTTCTCAGGACATTTTTCTCTTTGCCTTGTATCCTTAGTGATTTTTTTTTATGAGCAAGCATGTAGTCTGAGATCTGCTGAAAAAACCCTGCTAGCTCTTCAATCATCCAGGCTGCATCAGGTTTGTACAGTCAGTTCACCAGTTTTGACTCATTCCTTGAGACATTTTTATAGAAAAACTTTTACAATACAATTTTGAATTCTTCATTTCAGGTTTTTTTGTTTTTTTGCGCCTCTAAATCAACATGGATATTGTTTATATTTACCAACATTATATATGCTTGCATTGGAAAGCACTATACAAATAAAGTTATAACTCCCCTGCAGCTATGTAGGGTAGAAGGCGATATCAGATAATTAAAGGCAGTTTAAAAAAAAACAAAAAAAACATGCACATTTCCTGCCCATCTCTGGATTAACTTTGTCTGATCAAGATGTGAAACTATGCCAACAAAGGAATTCATCCTTAATGGCAAAAGAACAGAACTAAATGTCACAAGGAAGCCTTTAGTTGAAACTGGCAGACTGACTAATATGGAAAGCTGTGACAACATTTTGGCAGTGCACCAAAACTAAGAAGGGATGTAAAGTTCCAATATAGCTGTTGGGATTTTGTATCTATGATTTATGAAAAACTATTCACTTCAGATACAGTCCAACTACATCATTCAGTGTGTCAGACATTCCTCCAGACCACAGCTATAACACTGAAACAGTGTTATGACAAGGGCATAAATAAGATATGCAATACACACACAAATAAGAGGCTGGAGAGATAAATAAATAAAATGTGATCCCAACAATGACAGTGTGCAGTCGATGACAAATCTGTCTGCTTCATATTAACAATGTGAAGGTCCTAGGATGTGAAACTCCAGTATATCTGTTGATTAAATTATGTTGGGTTTTTTTTAAATTAAAAACTAAGCTCAGGCATCAGCTTCAATGAATGTTATGAGAACACAGTACATGCTGCTCATTTTATTCTAGCATCTCACTTCTCACATCACACTTAGTCAGAATGAAGCTAACCGATCAGCTGTAAAAAAACAAAAAAAAAACAAAACTCTGGTCAGATTTTTTTTAAGAGATGGTCCATCCTTTATCACTTTTATTGCACATGAAAAGAGTTTACTACAATTTGTTGAAATTAATAGGCATGGTAGTACAACAGCTGTATCATCAGCCACTAGATGTTTACTGGATGCAGAATTCCCAGTCAGTGAGTACCGAGCAGTCTATTTCTGGAGTGGCTTCAACAGGAGTGAGGGATTCTTTGTGTCTACTGGAGAATCCAGCTCCTGAGGAGGAAGAAAACAATTTGAAATTTTAACAACGGAGCAGAAACAGAGACATGAAAACATATCGTAGACATGACTTTTTTTTAACTTAACATTGTGGGCTTGCATCAGTGTTACTTATTTTATATATTTGCATTTAGCTTCTTTTTAGCCAGTTTAAAGAAAAATGTTTCTGTATTAGATTAGAACCAATTGTTCAAGCTCAATTTCTAATCAGAATCATCAAAAAGAAAAAAGATTCTCTCCATGTTATAATCATTTTGGCAGCTAGGCTGAAGTGATTAGGAAACATCGTATAAATGCTTATTTATATAACTGCTCATTTATGTAGACAATTTTTCTCCATGTCATAAGATTTTACCTCACAATCAGAATCGTAGTGTTCACAAGGCAGACCCATGTTGGCCATCAGAGTTTCTTTTTCTATGGATCTGTTTCTGATGGATGCCCAGGCTCTCCTGTTAAAACAAGATTTAAAAGCAAGTTTTATATATTATATATAGATAGTTATGTGGCACAGAGCAGGTTTTAAGCAGTGCAGAGGTATAACAGTTGTTAGTGTGACTCAAAAAGGGTACTGCTGCAGCAGAAATAAAGGGGATAAATATGACAATGTATTTTTTCCCACCACTCATTTTAAATGTACCTGGGCAAAGAGCAAAACACTGCACTCTCGTGATTGGTACCTTTTAGTGAAAATGAAAGCAGCAGCCATTAATGCAGCGATGAGGCAGAAGACACCCAGGACAACAGCTGCAGTGTTTCGTGAAGTTACTTTCTCTTGACAAAACTCTCCGCCGTAACCAGCCGCACACTGGCAGTGAGTGACTTTCCCTTCTGTAATGCAGCTGCCATGACCGCTGCAGTGTTCCAGGTCACATGATGCAGACACTTTCTTGACTGAAAGAACAGAGTTCTTTTGGGTTTTGGAGTTAGGAGAGGAGGAGGAAGTTTGAGGAGAGCGGCCGTCACTGGCTTTGATCCCAAAAGAGGCCGAGTTTGTGCTTGGACCTGAAGAGGGAGTCACAGTTGGTGATGATGCACCTGAGAAGGCCACATTTCAAAAATACTATACAAGATAGTCATTAATACTAGCGAATGAGTTACTAAACCACCAATTCAAATTTCTGATTTTTGCATTTTGGTCACACCTAAGCTGAATACCCTAATACAGATTTTTGTCCAAACTCACAGTCCTGTTCATCCGACTGGTCAGGACAGTCTGCTTGTCCATCACAGAACTTGTTGCTGTTGATACATGTGCTACCGTCAGAACAGGATACTTCTCCAGTGGGGCAGTCAGGTAGTGGGTCACAAGAAGTGGCGTTTACACTGTAGAAACCTCTGCCACATTTACATGTACGCCCTCCAGGAAAGGGCAGGCACAGATGGACACATTCCCCATTGTTGTTGGCACAGATATTACTTCCTGCAGGAAATAAGCAAAAGGCAAATAGCAAAATATGTTATATATAACAGATATGAAAATACATTTCGTCTTAAATGATTTCTAGCTGTACACCAAAGCTATTAATTGACTTGAATACAAATAAATCACTTACCAATTTGTCCCACAACAATCTTGAGGTATCCCTTCTAGAGTGAGATGGGTCTTTCCAGAGTCTTACACAAATACTATGTTTTTTTTTGGTTAAACAGCTTCCCATGTGTTTACATACTATGTGTATCAGAGTATTTTGGGAATAATAATAATACTTACCAGATTGCTCATTGGGTTCTCAACATGTCAATATTGGCAAGGTCTGTTATAGTTTAATAAATCACACCTGAGGGCCTGCTGGTTGTGTAAAATATGTTTGGCATAGTAAAGACATTCCCAACCAGACTGACAAAACAAGTCTGGGCAATGTCCAGAAAATGTAAAAGAGGTTTGTTAATGTTTGTCAGTCGATACTCGTCATCTGTGGAATTGTGCTCTTGGATGTGTGCAAATGAATGCTGACTTGGCTTCATTTCATAATAGGCTATTATGCAAAGATTTCATGTTCACATTTATGCTTTGGTGCACATATATAACAAAAATAAGCCCCATGAGAGCATTTCTGTGTCATTATGGAGGAGCTGATTTGATGGCCAAGAACTATTTCATGTCACAGAAGAGAAATTCAGTCAAGCACAGTATTTACAGTTGAAGATTCATAGTGTTTGTATGTGTATGTTCACACTTCAATTTCAAATGTAGTTTTAGCAGAAATTATTTTTGCATTGTAAAAAGTACCTTATTTAGTTAAAGCATTACACACACACACACACACCTACTCCTGAGAACATTGATTATGAGTATCTACATTCAGCAAATTCAAGCTAGTTTTCAGTGTCTCATCATCAGCGTAATACCACACAAACTTCACTGAGAGGCTCAATTTTTACATACACATGTTTATATAGCAAGCGTGTGCGATCGGTCAAGAGAAGAAGAGGGAGTACTGTGTATGTGTGTTAGAGCTTGATTTATCATCACACTCTGCACCACACACAGTAACAGACTGGGATCTCACAGCTTGCCAAGTCCCATCTCCCTGCAGGTATCACATCACTCTGCAGTCTTTTCAGCTATTCAACTCAAACTGGGCCTCAGTAGAGTCTTTTCATTCAGCCTGGAGTGTCCGATAACACACTTCATCAACTTCCTCCATTTAACACAGAGA
>JANJYP010061798.1:0-17784 GCA_024605115.1 Rastrelliger brachysoma
CTGGATCAGGCTGGGAGATGGAGGGGCCGCTGCGTCTAACAGT
The DNA here is from genome assembly GCA_024605115.1 of Rastrelliger brachysoma. NCBI lineage: Eukaryota > Metazoa > Chordata > Actinopteri > Scombriformes > Scombridae > Rastrelliger > Rastrelliger brachysoma. The sequence continues at coordinate 44 of JANJYP010061798.1, forward strand.
GGTGCGGCTGCAGTCTGTGGGAATGTGTCGCTGTGTAGCTGGTGTCGCTGGAGCTGCTCTGGAGGCTGTAGTGGTCCTCCTCCTCGCCGTCGCTGATACTGTCCACACTGTCAGCCTCGCCGGGGGTGAACTCCATACCCTCGATGTCCACCTCTGCGAATGAAATAGAAATGAGAACATGCAGTTATTTCGAGTGATGTGTGAAAACAGAGCAAAAGAGAGGAAACTGTTTATTTCCACCCGCCAACTGTGGGCATGTTTATTAGGGATCCTGCTGCGCCTGTGGATTAAACCTGGATTTAAGCGGCCATTAACTCTGGGCAAGCAGACAAATCTTTGTGCTCCTGCAGCTAATCCCCATCCATTGATAAACAACTGCATTTGTGTTTACCTCATCCACTATCAGTAAACATACAATAACAGTCAGAGCTATGCATTCTTTATAGACTGTGACACTGATGAGCAGCAGATGCATCTTAATCCTCATTGCACTGGATGGAGTTTCGGGATACTGGCTACCAGCTCACACTGGGTTTACAAGTGGACAAAAGGACTATTAATGTTGCACTGTAGCATTTAATTGCAATCAGAGAAAGGGAATACAGGTGTGCATATTGAGACTGGGCTAAACCATACTGTAATGCACTGTTAGCTATTACTGCTTTGCATCAATTTTGGTGGAGATGTACATTTGCTGGTTAGATAAACTCCTGACTGCAACAATGGTCAGAGCTGATTTCTCGTATCTCTGTCCAGCTTGTATGATCCGCCCTGCTGTTCGCATTTATGGTCACATTTATCCTGCGTCAACTTGCGTGCAGCTCTTGCCCAATCCAACCATCAACTACCCAGCTTCAGCCCAGGTATAGTGTGAATGCTCTTACCTGAGCTGACCTCGAGTTTTTAGGCTCTATATTTTAGGTGCTATGTCTGAAAGTGGTTGTAGTCTGTAATCACATCTGCACAATACTAAATGGATAGTGAAAAGGCAAGACTTTAATACTGGCACATCACTACACCAATACTGAAGTTAAACTGTCCAGATTTGGGACAAATGTGTTTCTATTATTTTGGTGCAGCTGGTCAGCGTACCTTGCTCAGAGTCAGTAGAGATGGTGGAGCCCATGCTGTCAGTGCGGATGCGCTCCACAGATCCTGACACAGAGAGCTGCTCCAGGCGGCGTTTGAGGTAGCGGTGCTCTCTCTGCAGCTGCTCCTTCATGTTTAAAGCCTTCCTGTCCTGCTCCTCCAGCTTCTACAGACACATGAAAACCAAAAAAAAAAATCAGTGTTTGCTGGACCCAAGCAGCTCAAACTGTATACTCTATTAAATTTTTAATGTAGCTGTTTTTTTTCTTTTAGGTTTGTGCCATTCTATTGAAATGAACACACACCATCAAAAGGTCACAGTGGGAAATTTTTTATGTTTCTGTTTCTTTGTGTTCCCCTAAGTTATTTTTTTACATTACCTGGCAACAGGAATCCAACAACTCTTATCAAGGGAACATAAAAGAAGTTAAGAAAAAATATCCTGGTGTGACCCTTCAGGGACTCTACAATCACACTGCATATAATTTAAGATCTCTGGCATTTGACTTTCACATTTAAAAGACACATAACAATTGCAAACATTTCTGTTTTTCTTTTCTTGCTTTTACAGCAATCAGTTCTGTAATTACTGCTGTTGGACACAGTGTTAGTTTTGCTTAAATTTGAATTCACGTCATACTTAAAGATGTTGCTGCTGTCTATATAAGAACTCATGAAACCAGTTTTGTTTTCTGTCATATCCTACCAGTCGGATGAAGTTGAAAAAAAAGAGAGAATTTAACAATAACAAAATTTCAGGGTGTAATGGGGAAGTTGCTTTATGACTGTGTAAGGGTTAGTAGGTCAGAAAGTAAAAATAAACATAAACTTCAAGTTTGATTCAACACGGGATTTGGATTTTGCACGTATTTGCATGTGAAAGTTTCTCTGTGGTGAACTGAAGCAAAATGTATGACATGTTGTTGCCCCCCTATGATACGAGAACAGGAGATATAGCGAAGTGACGAGAATTAGCAGAGGCCGTCTGAGCAGAAACGACATGCACAGTAAACAGGAAGTGAAGGGTTAAAACTCAGTGTGTCTGGATTTTCCACCGACCACACTGTGACTGCTGTTGCTGCTTGTAAACAGCAAGATCAGTGCTCACATGTGCAGCTCATCTTTTACAAATTAAGAATTAAAAAAAAGTTCTGAAAGTGCTGATGTTTAAAGTTTTATGAGCTCCCTTGTCTCACTGCTCCTCCTGCTTTTTCAAGTATTTCACATGTCCTTTTGTGTATGTGAGCTGCAACGGTTAATGAACCACAGAGGAGGAGCCTTAAACAAACTTCCAATTATCTCCTTTCACATATCTGAAGATCAGCCACCAAATGTGCTGCTAGTTCCACTCTGTTGAATCATTTGTTTAGGGTTTCAGTCTTGGGGAGATTTTTTTTTCTGGTACTGTAGATCCTGATGCACTCTGATTGAAAGATTAGAATGCACAACACTTAAAGAAGGCCAAAAGAAAAAAAAAAGTTTGAAAATTATTTTATAAAAATGCTCTCAACAATATACCAAAGCTTCGATGACACATTCCCTAACCCTAACTTATCAACAGTTCAAAACCTAAATATATTCAGAGACAAGTGGTCAAATGCCACCCACGGCTCCAAAAGAAAAGATGGCAGTGACTCTTCAAATTATTTCGATGTAAACCAATAGTTAACTACTCTACATCCATCTTTATATACAGTCAATGGTTTCTAAATGTTTGGCAGTTTTTGCTTGATAAACATCAAACAATTAAAGCAATTATCCAAATTGTTGTGAATGTGGTGTGTGTCTGGCATTCTTCATGATGTTGTGTGTGTGTTTTTTTAGTACCTTGATGTGCATCTTGGCCCTTTTCAGCAGACTCAGTGTGGTGTGTCTCGTGCTGTCTGGACCCAAAGGCACCAGCTTCTTCAACTGCTCCAAGTACAGCCGTAGTTTGGCACGTCTGCAAACAACACAGGACACAGGGTGAGTCAGCAAACATCCACTAGCACAAAAGAGAAGACTGCACCTACAGAAATATACTAACAACAGATTATCCACACGTCCCCCAAAGGACAGAAACAAATCAAACTTTATTTGTACACTGTGAATTTTATGTTCTTGGATGAGAATGGTGACTGAATACTATACGATCAGCATTGGTTTCAGTTCTGATTTAAGACTTGACTAAGAAAGCAAGTTTAGAGGATTGGAGAGTCTTGTTCTTTATAGGTGTTAAAAGCTTGCAGAGGTTCCAGCAAACCACTTGCAGATTTCTGTTTTACACTGAGAATATCTTCACCCATCGATGACACCGTACCAGATATTCAACCAACTAGTCTGTGCAAAAGTGCAAAATGTATGTGTGCACCCTAAAATTGACATCTAATCTCATCAAGAAGAGCTTTGCATACTGTACATCCACATACGACACATTAAATGGACCTCACAGGCCCTTGGTTTGACTTTTTCTGTTCAGATGATAATCCTCAATTCCTTTTTTTGGGTTTTTTTTTAGCTGCGGTTTTCTTTGTTTGTTTTCAAAAACTTGCTTACAGTGCATGAACCCGCCTGTACATATGTAGAACCAAAGAATGACACACTGACTTTCTCACTGTCCATGATGGATTGATTGATGCACAAAATGGCAACGCGGCTGTGCCCTGCTGAGGGAGACTCCTTAAAGCCACAGTCCCCATGAGCAAAAAGAAATTATTGAGTGAAGTGACAGCTATAAGAGGTTTCTCATCTGTTCTGGTCACTGCTGGCTGAACTCAATATGCAAACTGTGGCCCCAGAAAACCCTGCATCCTTGCCAAAAGCCCTAGAGGCCAACAACCCCAGATCCACGAGTAAACAGCTTGCTGGATACAGCATGTGGATGTTCAATTCAATGACAGTGACGACAAAGAAAAGTTAATCTCTGTGCGGACACGGATTGACTGTGCGGATATTGTATATTATGTCAAAGGACTGCCTTTTATTTACAACATTTTTATCAGCAGATTACCTCCCCTCTCTGTCCTTGGTCCATTCAGATTTGCTCATAAAGGCCTTTCAAGCCTCCATTAGTCAAGCTAGTGCATGAACCATTTCTTTGTTCTGAGTGAGGCTTCCCCCCTTTTCTCTCGTTCCTTTGGCTAACTCCAGCAGAACGGTAAACAAACTGCGACAATGTGAGGTCTCTGCTGGCCATCACTATGACTACAATAAACCTAATCAGAGAAATTAAGCTTTCAGGGGCCGACTGCAGAGCTGAGAACACAGGAGGCCACTGCTCAAGCACAAGAATACACACTCTAAATATATGCGCACACACACACACACACACACACACACACACACTCTCTCACATACACAGTATTTTCCCTGTTTCTTTTTCAGGAAGGGCGTCGCCTATGTTTTTCACATAAAGTAAGACCCTCTCAGTAGCCCTGTCTGTTTCAATTAAAGGTCAGCCGGAGACAGCTAGAGGGAAACAAGAGATTCCAAAATCTTAAATGATAATTGCATTTTTAATTTTTAGGGATTTGATTGTAGCTGTAAAAAAAATTCTCTAGATTTTTAGATTTTGCCTTTCAAATCATGTCTACCTCTCTACAGGTGTACAAAAGCATTCCCAAAAAAAGGGCGTGTGAAAGTGCTCCAGTTCTTTTATTTCCTCTTCTCCCAGGGGGCGCTTCCACCTCCCCCAACCCCCCACCCCCTATCCGCTGAACCCCTCCATCCCTCTGCTCCACCCTGCCAATACCAACACACCCTAGTCCCACTGGAAAACAAGTGTCTTCTGAGGACAGGGGTGGGGGCCCACCTCCAACCTGCCCCAGTCACAGCCACATGAAGCACTTGGAGTCAAGCCAGGGGAAGCAGGCAGGAAGGAGCTGGGGGTCTGCAGCAGTGGGGGGGAGGGGTGTTTTTTTGGAAGGGAGTGGGGTCCGAGCAAGTGGATGACTTTCTCTTGGGTTAAAAAAAGGGCTCTTTGAATGCAGTGTGCTCAGCTGCACTAGGCAGCGCTCCACACACATCATCCAAAGGGTAACTTGAGCCAATGGGCAACCATCTTGCCCCCCCCTCCCCTCACTTCTCCCTCTCTTCTAATGAAAAACAAAAACAAGGCGTTCCCCTTCACTCCCCCCCCCAATCCCCTCCCCCAGAAAACCTCTGGTGTTTTTATGGACTCATTCATCACAGGCCCCACCTGTATGCTCACCACATATTTTACCTGGCAGGCAAACTGTAGAAGTGTGCACAGATGCACTTACACCATCACTTTACCACATAAAAATAAAATCAATGTCTGCACTGTTTGGTGTTCAAGATAAACCTTCTGAATCACAAGCAGACATCGAGCCAATCAACAACTGTGTGGCGACCTGGAGACAAACCATACACGTGACAACAACAAAACAAAACACATTGAAATATAAGGTGTGTCATTCCACTATTGTTCTGTCATGTATATTGGTAGCACTCAAGGCTTGTAGTCAGAAGAAAAGCTGATTATTTCCTTGAGTCAAGACGCAAATGAGAGAATCAAATGGTTTAAAAAAATCTCTCCATAAGGTCCATTTAGTAGCTGCTCTAGAGCTTTTGATCCTATCACATGATCCTCATCAGCAGATGGAGATTGCCTAGTTCTCGTGGAGTAGTGGATGTTTCCATTTTCTAATCGCTTCAAGAACTACTTTTCCACGTTTGAAATGATTGACAGCTCCAGAACTTCTAAACTAAACTAAATGAACCTTGTGGTTAGATTGTGTTATCTAATACCATATCCAGAGTCCTAGACTGAACTTTCATTCTCAGTGGAACTAGAAATGCAAATCTATACATGTCCTGATCTTGTTATCCTGGTATCTAATACATTTGAATACATCTGTTTCGATTGGGGCCCCATGTTATCAGTTTTAAATGTAAAACTCAAACTTAATCAAAAACATATCTTTGCATTGTCTGTGACACATTTTACTTCCTACATCTGAGCTGTAGTTTTGGCTTCATGTCAAGCACACTCATTCTTTTAATGCTGATAACAATCCACATAAGTATTTCTGTCTCGTGAGCTGCAACAGGTCTGGGCAGAGTCTGGATGTGTCTTTCTTCTACCTGTCCTTATTGTGCTTCCATGTCATCCATCTGATGCATATCAATGGGACAGAGCCTGGTTAAACCTGGCAGTGTGTCCCTGACAGCTCCCACCCAGCAGCACATGTTCCTCTGCCGAAAGACACACTCACTATTTTTCTTCAAGAGTGCACAGACAATTTGGAGTGGAGCAGGACCCTCCCTCCCTCACGTCTGTTATTCCTGAGCCAAGCCCTGGTCACGCAATGTTTATCAGATTGCCTCAAACAGCCGTGCAAAGTGTGGCACCAGATGGACGTTGTGTCCATGGAGGAGAGCAGACAGTTCACACCGACTGGTCCACATGGTTCTGAATCACATCAAATTTTCCAATTTGTCTAGGTTTGAAAATAGGACGTTCTTTGATATTCCACTCAGGAATAGAGAGTAGTTGTGTGTTGTCACATAAGGGTTTGCAGAGCAGGCAGATTTCTGGTTTGTTTGCATCAAACATTGTACAAAAGTCAAGGTTTTGTGTTTTCACTGGTTGTACTCAATACACTAATGATCCCATTTTAAAGCACACATCTAAAGAATAGTAAAAAGGTAATATAGTGCAATATTGAAACACTGAAATGTTTTTGTGAAAATTGCAAAGGTGCAAAAACATAATGCCCTGTAATTTCTCTGCATTTGAGGGTTCAATAGTAAATCTGCAATTTGATTTACATGCAGTCATGTCTACAGGGAAATGACCACCTGACCATTCTCACGTGCAGAGTACCACGGGATGATTTGTGTCTGATCTCTGGCCTTCCCTTCCCCTCCTCTTCCCTCTCCATCAGGGGCTCAGCGCCAAAACAAAGTGAAGGCGTAGGGGGGAAAAAAAGGAACTTTTGCTCAAAAAGCTACACACTGCTGAAACTAGAACAAGCTATTTAAACTGCTGACTTGTGCTCCAAGGTTACTGGGTACACATCAGGCCTTTCTCACAGATCTGCTCACACTTTGGGCCTTGGAAGGACAACCATGAAATATCTTGTTTTGCTGCTTAAATCAAAGGCAAGCTGTTTGTCTGCTGCCGCCTGTGTATGTCTGCCTTATGCATACTGCAAGATATTTATGTATGCCACACCAGAGGATGACCACAAACAGTTTCACATCCTCCACACACACTCATGATGAGTCTGTTCTGGAGACGACAATGTATCACTGGACTGTCCAGCACTCTAGGATCTAGGTTCTATTAGCACTACAGGACCTGAGAAGGCAAACCAGTGCAAACAACGGGCCTTCACCCCTCACTCACTGCACTGTTTAATGAGCTTGCTGCAGCCCAGCGCATTCCTCCACCCATACGCATAGGACCGAGTGGCTCGTCTGGCTCAGAGCCAAACTCGCTAAACTGAGGTCAAAGGTCATCAGAAACACCACTGCAATGTTTCCTCTCACTGCTAGAGCTGACTTGGTTTTCCCTGTTGGATTTAAAGAAAAGCAAATGTGATATGAAGTCACTGGTGTTGTTTTGACTTGAACCCAAAATACATCAACACTTGGGTTTTGTTGCCTAGTCAGCTCAATTGAATACTTATAGAACAATGCAGTCTCAAACTTGGTTGTGTGCTTTGAAGTCTCTAAAAAAGGGGATCTGGTCTGTGTTTTTAAAGCAGAACTTAGTAATAACCACACCGTTCTCACGAAAGTTATTTGGGAAAATAACTAAACTAAGCAATATCACTAAAAAGAAGGCAAAGAGCACAAACAGCCAGAAGGTTTTAAACAGGTTTTAAATCCTTATTTGAAGAAGAACAAACAGTAAAACTATGGCTAAAACTGACAATTGTAAACATCCATCACAGTTTATTGATTCAAATTTACCAATCTTGGTGTACTTCTTCTCTTTGGTGTAGTGTAGTGTTAGGTTTTATATTTATATAGAGTCTATTTGAGCTTGTTTACTACCTGTCTGATTGCGTGACTTCTCATGTTTCAGCCAAGTCAAACTTTGCTATAGCATGGTTTCAGTATTTCCAGATCTCAGTACCACAACTATAGTGTCACAGTTTCATATCTCATTTTGAGGCTAAATTCTTAATTCAAAGCATCAGTGTTTTTTCTTAACTTTTAAGCAGTATGCAAAAAACATCTAAAAGTTTTCAAAACCTTCCTGCATCTGGTTCTGTGTTTACAGCGTGTCTCTGTAATGTGAAGTGAAAGTGGGGGCTGTATTGCGTGAGTGTGGATCACCGCGGTGTGGTGGTGGAATTTAGGGCTGCCATTGGAGTGGCTCCACATCTGGCTGGCAGGTTCCTGGGGAGCACGACGCAGATGGAGGGAGGGATGCTTGAGGTGGTGAGGGACCCTACCCAGGGGCCAGCCGACAAACACACACATACACACACACTGGGTCTTTCAGCAGCCCCTCATCAGTCTCTCTGTCACCCTCTAGCCCTGCCCTGAACATGTTTACATTTAACACAGATCTGATGTGCCGCCTCTGAAAAACAAGAGGGTAGAAAAATAAGACAGCACTCAGGCAGCTCATGTGAAACTGGTAGAATGGCTTTGCCATGCTGCCCACGCCACACACACACACACACACACACACACACACATATAAACAGTAAGGCGCAGGGAGACACGAGAGGCTTTTATCATGCAGTCATCTGGGACGAGCTGTATTTGTTTTCTGTCGTCGAGGATGCCGCACCCACCCACTGTGTGCAGTGACAACTGCGAGACGAGACAGACGGATACAAGTCCCCCATAAACACATTCTCCTGACGGCAGGAACATGGAGCTCGCTCTCACATGACTCTGCTCTGACACGCAAGCAGCAAACAGAAACTTGAATACTCCAAAAACAGCAGTGCACACAAGAGGGAGGGACCTAATTACTTTACTACAACCAAAGAAAACGCTCTGCATAGTTTACTGGTGATTAAACAACAGGAAATTGAAGAATTAGGCAGTTTGTTGTTCACCCGTCATAGTAGTATTTCTACAAAGCTAACTGGAATTTCCACTGGGCGTGCTTGGGAATGCCTTCTAATTAGATTCATTTGATTTTTTTTTTGTGTGTGTGTAGTGAAACAATCCCCTGTGTGAGCGTGGATCATTACAAAATCCCTTCCTTAGCACCGCCAGCTTATACTGGTGTTAACAGAAAAACAGATGTCAAATAGAATTTAAAGAGGAGAGCGTGTGAGCAAACATTGAGGTAGGGGGGGGAGGGGGGGGATAAAGAACAGTTTCTTTGCGCATCTCTGAATCATCTCAACACAATGTCAAATGACAGACCTGGACATTAATTGCCTTCCGCTGCGTGCATTTTAAAAGTACATGTGCAAATGTTGGACTAGACTAGCAGAGACAAGTTCAGCAAGCTCAATAAACACATTCCCCCTGACGCCGAGTGCTGTGGTTTTATAAGGAATCCTTGTCAATGATTAACACGCAGGAATCCAGTGGTATAAGAGGAGATCTCAGCTTCCATGTTAACTGTAAAAGTTATTGTTTACTTTGGGAAAGGAGGTTTTGGAACAGTGGGGCGGGGTCCATCCTTGGGGTCTGGAGCTACTTATGGGGGTCACAAGATAAATCTAAGAAGTCCAGAAATGATAACAGAACAAAACGGCGCTTTTTTCAGTCTTTACTCAATATGGGTTTTTTCCTGTGAATTACAGGATGTTTGTACCTCTTGAGGATTTTTTAAAAACAAAACAGGAGGGAAAGGTTGACATAGGCTCATGCAATCTGTGATGAGCAGTTACTTAAGCCAAAAAAGTTGAGACCTACTGCTTTACAATATAGAACAACTAAACTAGACAGTTTAATGAGGAAATACAAATTGATTTATCACACAATGGCTGCAACTCTAAACAAATCTATTGATGCATAATCAAAGAAATATGTCCTTGCTTGCCAAAAGACAGGCATTGCTGAATGAGTGTGGGCTGCACAGCATTCTAGTAGTATTTGGCCTGCTAGTTTTGTGACCCCCATCTACCCACACCCTCTTCCCCTTAAACTGCCTCCCTTACTTAACTCTGCATTCCAGCATATGTGCATACTCTGCTGACCTGAATTTCAGGCTCACTGCTCGACACACAGAGCAGCCACGTCCTATGCTGCCTCCAGTCCCTCCCTTCAGCAACAGTCAAGAATGTCTCTGTCTCCTCCTCCTCCTCCTCCTCTGAGGAGAAGGGGCAATCTGTAGACCTACATGACACACCCACTTTACTACATGGCACACCCCATCAATGTAATTGTATGCTACACTGCATCTCCCTAACCCTACACATCTCAATGCTCTCGCCTAAACTTGACCAAGTGTCATATAGTAAAATGGTTGTGAGATGACATAGCAAGTCTGCAGATAGATCTACTTCCTACTTCCTTTTCATTCTGTTTCCTGCTCTTGAAACCCCCTCCCCAAAGCAAAGCCTACACTGTGTTATGATGATATATATTGTGCAACAAAAGAAAAACATATATTGTTTCACATTGTGCTCTATCATTTATTTTGTTGTATTGCAAATTACACTCTGTATGCCAATTTTTTTGTCATTTGGAATATGCTTTGCGTCCTTCAGCACAGATGCAGGCAGGGTATTTACAACATTAACAAACATGGAAGAGAGTGGGAGAAGAACTCTGACCAACCAAGACAAAATGATGAAATCATACCTAAAAGAAATATTTTTTACTTCTGTCACATGGATGTGGTTTGGGTCTGAAAAGTCTAACATATACCAGAAAACTGTCATTTTTAAATTAAGCCACAGATTTATTCAGTGAGTTGATAGAAAATTGCTATATTTTGATATGTATCATTATCTGTATATGAGAAGACCTATATCAGGATATAAGATTTTGGTCATATCACACAGCCATACTTGTACTTTGCTACACTGTTGTTTTTATGAGCATCAGCTACTCTGCTGCAGTCAGCCAAGTTTACTGACACAGAAACGTGGTGTACCCTGCAGCAGTGACACCTGAGAGGGAGCAGGAAGGTTCTCAACTATGTAGGTCTACAGCGGTTGCATTCACATGGTCAAATGTCTCAGTGAGTGTACAAAAGTCAGAAAACATCATTTACAGTCCAGGCCTTTAGCAAACAGCACCGCCAGGCTTGACCTGAGTGAGCTTCTCAGCACCTGGTGACCTCACGGCGGACAAATTTCACATGTGACCTCCTTTGGTGTAGCCCATTTCTTATTCTTTGTCCACATAAAGGCTACGCTTTTTCCAACACCACAGTTACAACCCAGACTGTGCCAAGGCTACATATACAGACTTCAGTAAATACTTAACTACTTGGACAAATCCAGTGCCACAGATTTTGCCACACAAGTTAAATGTCCCTTTAATATTATTATGTAACTGCAGGCCATGTTGCAAACCAATAGACAGCCACTGCAATAAGTCAAGTACTACTACTTGAATTTTCAGGTATTTCATTCACAAACACAAATATTCCAATTTAGCTATTTTATCTTTTATGGACCACACAAGAAAATGGTCTGTAAACCAATCTGTAATGAAAACAATAATTTTACATAAATAATGCATCTATTCATTGATGAAAATTTGACCGTTATCGGCTATATGTCAACTGTAACATTAGGTTACAATGACTGAATGTATACATGTATTATATCATGTGCCTTAATGACTGAACAACACTGAGTATATAAATCATTACACTGGTGTATTATCTGCCCATGGAGGTCTAATGACTCCAACCACACAGGAATGTATCTGATAGTGTGACATTTGAGGAAGTTAAGTTCAAAAGCCACGTGCAAACATGTGAGACACATGAATACCACACTATAACCAAAACTGCATGGTATACACAAAGTTCTCTCACTTTTGTTTTTGATATTATATGACCTCAATCTCAGCAGTGATCACGATAGTTGTGAGGTTTACAATCCACATTAAAATGCAGATTAGCAGGATTAACAGGCCCATCGAAGCCTGCCTGTCCTCCACATAAACTCACTGTCACAAAAGAAGATTTATGCCTCAAAAGAGGAGAAATGGGCACGAATGAGTTTTGGCAGTAAGACCAGGAAAGAGTGATAAAGGCCTTCTGTGAGAAGGGCGCACAGCTCTCCTCCTTACTGCCTCAGGTTTCTGCTGACTCAGACACTTTTAGGGGGCGAAATGGAGCACCAGAATGAGGAGAGGGTGGGGAGGGGAGATAACAGAAAAAACAGATGTGGTCTCTGGAGAAAGAGGGAGACAAAGAGTAGAATGCAGGGAGGTGAAGTAACAGGGCAGTAGACGGCTCTCCCTCCCGTCCCATAACTCAAAAAGCGAAGTGAAGTGCTGCTGCTGCCCAGCCTGGCCTACACACACACACACACACACACACACACACACACACACACACACACACACACACACACACACACACACACACACACACACACACACTTCATACGAGGGGAAAGAGCTCCTTAAAGCCAAATAAGTCATTCATCACAGCTGGGAGTAGAAGACACATGGAGAGTAAATTTAATTAGCGAGACGATTAGACCGTGACAAACTATGTGCTGGCTCCTGTGTTCATAAAATGCATGTTAATTTAAAGTTAAGTTCAACAGGTGCTGTTGTTATCTGCAGCTGAATATACTGTATAATGTAAGAAACTGTATTTGCTGGAAATCAAACCAGTTCAGATCTCTCACCATCACTCATGTCATCTCACAAATAAAACTGAGAGCACCTGACTGCTATGGGTGGTGTCTGTCTGGAGAGTTAAAAATAGAGCTGTAAATCCTTTTTTCAATTGAGGGAAGCAGAACAAACATACCAGATACTCTGCCGCACTCACCCGGACTTATTTCCCATAAACAGGTGTTGTGTGGGAAAACAAAACGTCTGTAGTTTCGCAACTACTCATGTTGCTAGAAAAGGAAACTTGTGGCACGTATGAGTCGTCATATAGGCGTGATAACACGCAGTTGAAGTAGAAATGGGAAGGAAGCAATGCCAGCGGAGACCAACCACACAGTAGCTTTTGGTTTCACAGACATGTCAAGCTGATGCTCTACAGCTCTGGCTTGTGCCAATAATGCAATGACAGAAGAAAAAAAAACAAAACAAAACTGCCAAGTCACTCTTGAAAAGGCTTTTGCAGAGCTGTCATGCTGCACTCGGGCTGCAGCAGATAAGCAGGTTGCGTCAAGATAGAGGACCCTGTGAGACACTGCTGGCACCCAACCAGACGTCTCACTCTGATAACAGGACACAAATATATGCAGGGTGCCTCCTGAACAGCAGCCAAGGCAGCCATTGGTTTCATGAGAGACACTGAGCATGCATTAGATCACTAAGTATTGCCAGAGAGCCTGATGTCAAAGGGGAACATTCAGAAAGCTGTCACATTAGACACTGACACTGCCTTCAATGTGACTTTTTAAGAGACTTTTGAAATTTAAAACTTTTAAACTACTTTCAGGTGAAGAAGTAGAATTTCATAACTTAAAAAATAGGAGGGTTGTAGAATTTTTGTTTTTATTTTGTTTATCAATGGTAAGTATCCAAAAAATCTAACTGACTTGTTTAAACTAAAAAGATTCTGCAATTCACAAGCTAATGTTTATAAACAACTGTTTGACTACTAATAAATTAAATGCCTTCCGGCATCCAAACCAGACATTCATCAGTCACCTAGTCTACCTCGTGAACATACAGTACAAGGATGGCTCTGTTGTATTAGCATGAACCAAACACACTGACACATGACCAAACAAAGACAGTGAGTCAGTCTGAAACACGTCTGATGGCGTGAGGGGAGGTTGAGCCCTTGGAAACGATACTGGGACTAGCGCAGATTAAATACTGAGCAAGTGATCTGAACTGGTCACACATTCATTGAACTAGTTGAACAGGAAGGCTTTTTGTATTCTTATGACTTGACAGCAGAGAGCTAGAGATCAAGCAGGGTTGATGAAGATATTTGATTGATTTATGTATGAGTTTATATCAGTAAAACTGCAACTAACCTTCTTTATTATTCTTATGCACTGTTTCATCTATAACATATTGTAAACTAAAGGTGACTTATTTTGTCCGACCAACAGTCCAAACCACAAAGACAATTTACAGTGATATATGACGAGAAAAACCTGATGTTTGAGAACCTGGAACTAGTGAATGAGAGGCGCTTTATACCTTCACACCCTCTAAAATAATTGTACTAATTAAAGTCTGAATATGTGGTATAAACACCTGCATGTAGGTGTAATGACCGTGTAATTTAAGGCCACAGGTCCAGACAGGGATTGAACCAGGATGGGTTCTGTTGCAAAAGGTTGACAGTGATACCTCATCACTGCAGGGCCGGTGAAAAAGGTAGGGCCAAATTTTCCAATCAAAGCAGTAATACATTTCTTGTCCCTGAGGATGGTTTAGTGTGACTTACAGAGCATTTGAACATTATTTTCTTTCTTTAGGTTCTTACATCATGACTAAAACATTAGTGAATCAGTGTAAGAACTCTTAGGTTTTACCACCAAAAAACAAAACAAACTTTGTTCTTCTTTTTTAGAAACTTGTGGCTATAGTGATGATGAGGGAAGTGAGTAAATTTACTGGTGTGACTGGACATCACTTCTTTAGTAGTTAACCACACCCGTCATCGGACATGAGGTAACTGTGGTGTCTCAACACCTGCAGCGTAATCAGCCTCCTCTGTCTGTCAGGTCAGAGTGGAATATGCCCTTACTTGTTTCTTGACGCGCTACACACATCCATTACTCACTCCCAGACATGTGACTGGCAAACCCTAATCCTTCAGCGTGGGTGACAGTGTGTCACGCACATGCAGCCAAACACACCCATTTCTGCCTCTGCTCACATGCTGAAAGTAACATCAGCTGTTTCCTAAATCCTCTCAGGCAGGAGTTTTGAAAGAGCCTGTGAGAGCAGCTTGGGATGACACTGAGGCAAAGAGGAACCAAAAAACAACAAGAAAACTGTTTTACAATTTCCACCAAACATCCTTGGCCAAAGAATCTAGGTTTTGTCATATCAATGAAAAAGTTTTGCTTCCTGACTAAAGATTCCTGATTGTGAAGTCTCATCCCCTATTGGTCAAGTCAAAACAAAGCAAAAGCAGACATCTGTGTCTTCAGCGAGCAAGGATATCACATCACCACAAGTCGAGTGCTGTACCCCGAGGAGAGGAGAAGGAAAAAAACTGTTTGTGAGCTAGAGTGAGATGCATGCTGGGAGGAGACAGAAATCATTTCTGTATGAGCCTGTGGGTTTCTCAGTTTGGAGAAATGACAGGCGAGGGCCAGATTCGCCACGCCTCCGTTCACAGCGTCAGTCTGGGCAAGATTATCGCATTACTGACAGGATTCCCTCTCCATACAAGGTAACAAGTTTCATCCGTGAAATGGAGACAGATCTAATCAACATGAAGGTGCTCTTTGAAATCAGCTTATTATCCATTTTCAGACACAAGGAATTAATTGATTAAATCTCTGCCTCTTTGAAGATGACTTCTGATTTGATCTGTGACATCACTACTTTTGACTGAGAGGAAAATATCTGACATTCACCTCCAGCCAGACAATCTCTTGAGTCAGTATGTTAGGAACTCAAGGGTGCTGGGTAAAAGCATGCACATACATCAGACAAACATGAGAGATGGGGGCAGAATAAGATGTCACCTCACCTGTGTTTCTCCAGCTCGTTGTGCGACGATCTGAAAGTGCAAAGAGACAAAAAGAAATGTGTCAGAGTGTCAGGGAAGAAACACTAACACTACACAGACTTCGCATGACATGATGTGAGAGCTAGGATCTAAATGCAAGACAGATGAAAGCAAGAAGTTTGGCGCAAAATGTCAAATAAGAATAGATCGCATAAAATTTTGGAAAATTATGTGTTGACTATTTTCTGCTTTTTATTTCTGCCTCCAGGTGTCCCCAGGCTGCCTCTGTATAACTTTGTCATATATTCATGCTGACTTGCACTGGAACTAAAGCACAAGCAAGCAATGTAAACGCTTGTTTACACATTCTGGTTATAGTCACTCTAATTCTGAGAATTTTTTCCATTTCTGTGTGACATCTGTCAGAGTGCATGCAGCAGAGGGCAAAAAATGGCCCTGAGAGAGAGAAAGAGAGAGCGATAGGTGGGGGGGGGATAGAGAGAGAGAGCAAGAGAGTCTGTGACACTGCACAACACCCCCCACCCCCGCCTGTTCCCACACACATACAAACAGCATGCACACACTGCTGTTGTTGGTGCATGCTGGCTGAACAGCAGTGTGGACATGAATAAAAACACACTCAGACGTCTGGAGGCCTAGACGCTGCAGAATTCCTCAGCGTGTGGGCTATTCCGAGGAGAACCCTATTATGATGTGCAGCCGGGAGCAGTGAGGGCACTGCAGTCCATCAGAAACAGGCCCTCTGTTCATGAGACCGTCATGGATACCGCGGCAATAAAAACAAAAACAGCGACAACAAAGAGTCAGACTGACAACAAGCCTTTTCAGATTTTCCGCTGTTCGAGTGCCCTTGTGCTTGTGAAGCAGTGGTTCCCACAGCTGTGCCGAGGCGCCTGCGCAGCGACGCTGCACCGAAAAAGAGGTTACAGTTGACCGTGCCACTGGGATAATGTGGCAAAAAGTCACCCCAGAAGCAGCACAGGATGTTGCACTTCTGCTGATAACCTGATCCAAACCTGGCAACTCTCTTTCTAAAAGGCCAACAAAGGGCTTTACTCCATCATGGAGGAAGTAGAGCTATTCAAACCTGCACAAATTGGGGAAACGTCTCAGTCAAAGCACAGGGCATGACCAGGAAATCATATGGTTACTGTAGAGGAAGGGAATGCTTAGGGAGCTGTAATAACAGCAGGTTAACACACACACTTTTACATGTTATGTAAAAGAATGGCGTGGCATGCAAAAAGCTGCGTGTCATAAACTCAGCACTGGTGATCAAAGGCCTGTAAATTAGTCTTATATCAGCTATAGCTATCAGCTATCATCTATATAGCTTTTTATGGGATGTAAAACTGGATGAGCTTATCCCCAAAGCACCCTGGGTACATTTTCTCACATTCACATGACGGATTTCAGGGCTGTAAAGAAAATCAAGCAAGCTATTTCTTGTCATCTGAGTTATTTATATTAATTTCAGGCATGATGTCTGGTGAACTGGTGTTTGTCACAGTGTGTGTATGTTTGTCTGTTTTAGCAACCACACCCACACACTTGCAAATAATTGTGTTATGCCATCAGACACCATATCAGAAAAATGTGGAGGCAGCTAGATTCTCATTTGTGACAAAGCAAATAGACACCACACAAATGTCAGTTTCAAATTTGCAAAACTACACACTTTAAAAGGATTTTGACAGTGTCATTACGACAGTAACACCACATGATGATGTACGTGCAGTGACGTAACTGGCACACTCACTACTTAAGAAATCGAGCCTTTACTTCCCTTAACTAATATTAGTCAATAGACATTTTCATTTCATCAAATCTTAATGCTCCACTCTTCTTCAGAATAACATCAGATCATACTTCTGTGAATGTTCTCATTCGTCCAGGTCATCTTATT
>JANJYP010061806.1:0-10188 GCA_024605115.1 Rastrelliger brachysoma
CACTTTCCATCTGGCCCTCTTTCCTCTACAAATCTTTTCCTCTGTAGTATTGTCTACTTGTTTTTTTCCTCCAAAAATGAGCTTTTTCCACTATTCTCTACTGTTCATTCTTACTTCTTAAACTTTACAACTTGAACCTCCTTCAGGTTTTTTTTTTTTTTTTGTTTCACCCCTCCTCTTAACAATGGTTTTCTTCACACAGTGTATATACATATGATTTATCTTTTCTTATAATATAAGATTTTAGTTTTGGTTCTTGACCAAACTGTGTTTTTGTTTTTGATTAAATAAAATTGGTAATGAATGACAGCTACTCTGAATTTTATGGAAATGAATCTAAACTTGATAGTGTAATAGCATGATTTTAAACAAGATGTTCAAATTAAATGTTTAGCATAGATCTACAGTAATTGGATTTATTGTGTGATCTACATTTTATTTTTAGGTTGAGTCAAGGTTGTACTTTTTTCAGCATATATCCTCCTTCTCCAGATTAATGCTATATTCAGTCTATTCTCACCCTCTATACTTTTTTATTTTTTAACCTCAGTGAGCTGACATTGATTCCTTTTTCTATTCTTTCTTTCTTTCTTTCTTTCTTTCTTTCTTTCTTTCTTTCTTTCTTTCTTTCTTTCTTTCTTTCTTTCTTTCTTTCTATTCTTCTATCCTTCTATCCCTTATCATTTTGAGTCCCCGTTCTTCCGCCAGGTGAGCTGGCGCCTTGTCCGCACCTGCGACCTCCCTTTCCTCCCTCCTCCCTCCTCCCTCCTCCTTCCTCCGTCCTCCATCTTCTTTGCTGTTACCTTCAGATTAATGTCGGGTAATTTGCTCTTCACCGCGCACCTCTGTGTACGTCTTCCTCCCTCTTCCAGGTGAGAGAGCCACATTTGAGCTCTCATGTTTTGTCAGCCACTTCAGTCGTTCTCAGTTGTAGCCCCGGCTATTGTTCTCTATCATTTTGCCAAGTAAGCTTTCCTCATCCTCTCCCCCTGCTCCGTCCTACCCCTTCATCCTTGCCCCATCCCTTCTTCTCTCCTTCCTAACCCCCTCATCCCTCTATCAGAGACAGAGCCATATGGCCGGGTGCGTCCCAAGCCTGCCCAGCTCTCAGCCTCGTTTAAATTCACAGCCTGCGGGTCATTCTGTCGCTGCGGTGGGACAGCAGACAACGCCACAGAGGAAGGGCAGCTAAAAGCCCAGGCGATGAGAAGAGAGGAGAAAGGGAGGACACAACTGCAACAGGAGAAAATGCAGCTCCAAATTCTTAATTATAGACTCAAATAAATGAATGTGTGATATTATAATGTTCAAATTAACCAGAAGGTATCGTCCGTACCACCTGTTTATGACTGAAACAGGTGGTAGTTTGACATTGAAATAATGAAGTGGAAAGCAAATGAGGGTGGATACATTTGTATTAATTTGGATGACCTACATTCATTTTGTAATATATGATAAAGTTTGGAATTGTGAGTGAAATTTTTATTTGGAGCAAATGTATTTTTGTTTAGTTTAGTTTAACCATGTTTAACCATGAGCAAAACCTTGTGCTAATATTTAGTGTATTTTTTTGCTGCCTTGGGGACTGTATGAAAATGAATGCAGTGGAGACAGGGGCTGAATCCTATATTTGTTTTATAAAAAAGCAAGGTCTTCCCCACAGTTATTAATATTTTCATTGGAGCTTGACCCAGAAAAAAACTGCAGCACCCTTCCCCAATATCTCACAATAATATATTATTTCACGTATAACAGAAATAGTGAGAAACCACTCATTTCTAATCAATTAAATATCAAAGCAAGATAACAAAGTGATACTACATAACAAGTTAAATTTATTGTTATGCTTTCTTTCATGCACTGTGTAAAATTAAATTAGTGAAATAATGACACACTCTCTGAAAAGATGTTAAAATGTTTTTTAAAACTGACATTTTGATGAGAAAATTAAAGTCCTGATAAGGACTATTATCCAGCACCTCTATGTCATCTCTATCTCCTTTGTCTAATTATTACTTTTAAATACAATGCATTTTTCAAGGAGAGGCGGAAATAAATTTGGGATGATGAAAAAGTTGAAAGATACTTCACTACTCTCCCAAATAAATAAGCCTTCCCTGCCTTGATCTCAAATAAATAATGCACAACCCTTCCCCCTTCTCTTTTTCATACAATCCCTAACCATAGCTGAAGTTATTGTAGTGCAGTGCTGTCACAGCTTTCTGTGCATTGGTGCAATAAAAATCAAGGATACAAAACTTGTGTGTAGAATCTGACATTAATGAAAACTGCTCACTGATGAGAATAATGAGCAGAAAGAACCAAAACTATTACATATGAGTGGAAGAAACCATTGACAGGCACTTAAGGAAGGGAAAAAAGACAAATGAAAGGGATAACTGTAAGAAAAGTAGTCAAGGGGGAGAAAATGAGTCAAAAACCAGCAGGGATAGGGAGAGAATAGTTTTGAGGAGTGCAGCTCAGCAGCAGCTCGAGAAGAAGCCGAGAGGAACACGCAGAGGAGAGGAGGAGCGGAGCGAAACAGCGGGCATTAAAAGAGAAGAGGTGTGAAATTGAAACCAATAAATCCAGAACAGATTCCTACAGTTGTGGGAGCCACAGCGACCATAACACGCGGCCTCACCAGTGTTCTCTTTTTAATTTGAGCTGAGTCCATTGTTGTCTGAGCAGACATGAGCTTGCCAAACATTTGTGTTCAATGACACCGGGCCAGGCACCTGAACTGGACTGTGCACACCAATTTTAAAATGGCATTGTGGTGTTTCCTTGAAAAAAGAATGATGGCAAACATGTTGAGATCCTGACCGCTGCAGCATGGAAATTATTGTAGATGAAAGAATTCAATTCCCAAATGTTTTCCTGCTATCATTTGAACTTTTGTCTTCTGTGTGGGATATTTTGTTTTCTGTTGCTGCATTAGCCTGCATGTATAAGCAAAAATCACTCATTATTACAGTCTCCATTTATGAATAGGTTTTTATAGTGAAGCATGTTTTCCACATTCTTTGCTGTCACAGTTAAAGTTTCCTTGTTGCTTTCCTGCAGTAGCATATACATTATTTTTGTGTGTAAAATATGATACTATCAGGACATAAAGGTTAAGACAGATTACATTGTAGTACTTTTAAAGTGCTTATGTTTTGTCCTCAGCCCTATGGCGANGAACATTGCCTCATAATCTTTCTGGACCGATTAGGAGTTTAATAAATTGTGGTTAATAACTGAATTTAATACATTTAAATACTGCTATAAGAAATTGTGATTTGAAAGTCTGACCTATAAAAGTTGCCTGTAATAGTTTGTGCATATTGTGTGTTTGTGTGATAGTGTGTGTGTGTGTGTGTGTGTGTGTGTCTCGAGGGGAGTGGGATCTGTTAAAAATCTTGCGCTGGGACCCGTCATTAAGCTGTTGCCACTGGTTAAAAAAGGTTTCTGTAATTTATTTTTATGAAAAAGGATGTTCAATTTTGGATATGATTCATAGTAGTCACATATTTTCAGCACTATGCCTTAGTTGAATAAGAGTTTTGATGATGTGTTTGTGTATGAGTATTTACAGTATTTAACTGTAAGTCTTTACTTTAAGAATGATGCTAACTCTCGATGCGGTATTATACACTGTACCGCTCGGTAAAAATAACTATGGCGACAAACAAAACAGCAAAAAAAATGTCATCTGTTAGAATAATACAGTAATGGAGTTGCCTTATATCTTGACAATGCAGAGGATTTATTCCAGGAACATTGTAAGTGGGAATGCATTTTGAGCTGCTTGAAAATGTCATCACTTTGGCAACGTCAGTTTTTCGATTTAAACCCTCTCAGATGATGTATGAATGCGGCGCAGCAACATGGCACACGCTAATTGACTGAGGCATATTGTGTGGATATTTTCTCCACTCATCCACTCAAGATCTTGAATACCAATCCCCGACTCAAACACCCCCCCACCCCCCGACACCTCATTCAGGCCCCCCACCCCCCACCCTGCCACTCTGTATAGTGTCAGTAAAGTACGCAGCTAAGATTCTTATAGACTTTAGCTCCTCCAAATATGCTTGTTAATATTCCCCATCTGGAGATCTCTTAAAAAATCTGATAAATGATAGCCGGGCCCACCGCTGACAGTGGGCTCTGGCCAGCATACATCAGAGTCCAAAGCCCCCCTCCTGCTTTATAGAGGACTATTAAGAACGAGCTCCCAGGCAACAAACCATACATAGCAAATGTGCCTCTTTAGTAATATGATAATTTATAAAAGGCACAGAGTGAGACTGAGTGAATATTCTGCAGAATTCCCCCACATACTTTGTGCTTAATAGATGGTGTGTGTTATGCCGACTCTCCTCAGGACTGCACCAAATGTGGGAACTCCTGGGGATGATGGAGTGAAGGCCAACCTCTGCCTGACAGCTTTTAATAACCAATGAAAAAACTGGAGGGTGAATTTGCAAAGAAAGGATTAGGGAGCTTCTGGACGGGAGCAAAAAAAAAAAAAAAAAAGTGACAGATTGAGAGAAAGAATAGAGAAAGAAAACTAAAAGGAGAAGTACCGACTGAATTTTGGTGCAGCTATTGAAGCAAAGATGTGGCACAAGCAAGTGCACCGCCATGTTCCCAGCATGCATCGCTCTAGGAGCTGATTGATCAGTGCTATTTGAGTTGAGTCGCATCTTGTTCCTTTCATATCAACACCGATCTTTGTCTCTGTTGCTCTTCTTCCCTTGCTGTCTCTTTATCTTGCTCTATTAACACAGACTCCCTGCTGAGCTTCATATCTGAATGGAAAAGAAACACAACCGCCTTCAGGATCAAACACTTGGAAAACAATGATTAGGTTAAAATTCAAAAAAAAAAAAAAGCCGTGGTGGGACTCCACCTTCTGTCATCTTTGATGCCATGCTTCATTCATCAGAGGCTACTGATGAAGGCAGTCTGTCTGTGTGTGCATGTGCGTTTACCCATGTAAGCATGTGCACATTTATTTCTCTACAAACACAAAGGATGAACGGTCAGTATGTAGTTTGCTTACATGCTGAAAATCTTTCATGTGAGAAAAACGAGAATAAAGGAAACCTGTTTTTCTTTGTAATACAGTACTGATCACCATCCCTGTGGCAGACAGATAAATGGTTTTTATCTTTTATATTCATCAACTTTTAAAATTTTGCATGGACTTGTTCTTTCAATTTGTCTTGTCTCGCTTTTTTTTTTTTTTTTTAATCATGCACAAAAGTAACATCACTAAAGTTTTAACCTTCATTAACCTATAAACCCTCAAATTTTCAAAGCAAATTTACCAAAGTGCAATGTTAATAGGGCAGTTTTATCTTTATCACTCAAAAAAATGAAACACTGGCTTCTTGACATTCTAAGAGGTAGACACAAGCCACAAGGGAGTTCATGATATTTCATTTCAAAGAGGTCTTGAATGCACACAACCTGGCTACATACAGTACAAATCAAAGGTTAAGACACCAAACTGGTATCATAAAAAACTAAAGCTATCAGATCCCAGACAAACAATCAGCATCTCATGAAGAAAAATGAAGGAGGCATAGAAATAAAGAAACATGATCTTGTATTGCGGAGTACAATTAGGTCTTAAAGCTGTGTGAAGAGGAAACGACTTGTCACAAATGGAATATAGTTCTCATTAGTCAATAATCATTTGACAGAAAGAATCATTGTTTTTGTCCTTTATATCTATATAGAGCCCACTAAGTTGCACTGCTGTCTTGTGTTTCTACAGCAGCCCAGAGCAGACAAAATGAAAACTGGCTCTAGAGAGGGTATTTTGCATGCCACCGTAGGGGGGTTGCAGTCTACAACCTCACCGCCAGAAGCCACTAAATCCTACACACTGGTCCTTTAAAGATAAGACCGTTATTTAGCATATGTCTGTTTGGCTTCCTAGCTTACATGCTTGTTTGCTTTTTGAAACCATATAATTTTACAAGAGAAACAGCTATTAGGACAAGGACTAACCATTGTGTCCGGGAAATATAAAGTTATCTCAGCTAATGTTGGCTTGTGTTGCTGGAGTGTTAACATACCATACAATAAAAAGAAACGCATAGCTGCTGACATTACCCTTAATGTTTCAAAGTGGGTGTCATGAAGAGAGCTTTTGAGAAACATAATATGCAACCTCGCAAATGAATGTAGCCTCTTAACCTTGTATATTTTTTGCTGCTTTATGCTCGCATTTTGAGGTTGTTATAATGCCTTTGTGCCTATACATGAAATATGTTGTTCTTTGACATGAAGTATATTTTCTTATATGATGTGAATATCCCCTTTCAACATAAATAACCCCTCCAGTGTAACTGTTGGAGGGATTCAATTTCAGTAGTTCTTTGTGTTTAGTGCTAATTGGCGAATAATAGCAAGTGAACATACTAAATTGCGATGGTGAACATGGTAAACATTAATCACCAGTATGTTGACATTTTGATTGCAAGTGTGTAAGCATGTTGAAGTTTGCACTTAACTCAAAGCACAGCTGTACTAATAGCCTACAGCCTCTAGCTTCTGGCATGACTGTAGACTGTTAGACTACCATGAGTACATTTCACCACAAATACATTTCTCTGCTCTGAATATGAATGAGGATCGCACAGTCAAAAATAATGTACTTACATTTACTTTTATTCAAAGCGATTATATACTAGATTTTTTTCCTATTTTCTGTTATAGATATAAGCTCCAGTTCTGTTTTGTTCTTTGTTGTCATGCTTGCCCTGCTAAAATTACAACATTTCTAACACTCTAATCTTTGCTGGTATGAATGCGTGGGTTGCAGGCATATACAGGCATGAACACACTAGTACACACACTGGTGCATGTGTGTTGTATGTGCTTATTGAGAGGTTATGCAAACTTCTTTCACATGCCGACGTTGCTTGATACTCTCAGCGCTGGGCTGCGTCGCTCCTTGGGGATGAGACAGACCTAGAAAGGCATTATCACCTTTCTGCCAAAGCATAGGAATTCAATGAATTATTTACGTTACAGCAGGCGGGCCCCTAGACCGCTCTGAGACTGAACAATACAAGATTCAGTTAGGGAACCTAGAGGCCAGGGGCCAGCTGAGGAACCAGGGGGAATCATTGGGGATCCCGAGGTAACGAGCAAGGGGAAATTAAATGACAAAAAACAGAAAGGAGGTGTAGGATCAGGGGAATGAAGTGCACATTCATACACAGATTTGTTGAATATGTGTATGTCCATGCAAGCGTTTACCACACATATCACACACGCACACGGATAAATTCACATAGGAATACACATTTACAAGACCCTCATCACCGATTCATGCATGTTGCCTGTAAACATACACATCTAACACACATAAACAGACATCTAAGAATATATATAATAAGTTCCTGGAGTGCACACACACTCACGCACACGCACACCCTAACTATCATCAATCTCAGGCTTCAGAGCCGTTCCCCCCTTGAGTCCTTGGCTCTGTTTTTGGCTCTGTCTCCATACAGGTAGGAGGTCTCGTGATACTCACCACTGGGTTAGCACACTATACATTAATGCAACATCCTCCCCCATTAAGAACCCTATAGGTGCTTCTGTTCCTTTTCCTCAGCACCACAGAGTCCTGCTATAAAAATGAATCCAATCCCAGCATGTAAAGAGTACCCTACACCTAAAAGACTGATGGTGAATCACGGTTTGAGCCAGCATATCCTTTTTTTTCCCCTTTCTTTTCAAAAAGACATCAGATGCATTGTTTGTGACTACACTGTCTTCATCTAAATGCAGACTGACTCAGAAGCCAATGGAAGCATATTCCATGTTCCACGACCACACTTGATATCCCAGTGGGATTTTTCAAGGGGTTTCTTTTTTCTTCTGTGCAGGGTTCTACACCGCTGGCCTATCTTCAAAGCCCTCATAGCCAAAACAAACATCAGGAATTCAAGTAGAGGTACGAATGGGTATTTAAACGATATCCTATCAAAGCAAAGCAGAGAAAAGCATGTTATAACCTATTTAGGTTTCAACCAAAAGCCTTGATTTTCAAGACACACTATAAAAGAAGGTGACTTGTGTGATTGTTTGCAGTTGTAAATGAGATCAGCACATGAAAACACATTGAAATATTTGTGGAAGGTGCACAAGTCTATATCATGCCAAATGCATTCAAAGTAATTAAACGTAGCAAAAAACTATTTAGGAATTGACTCAGTGCCAAATTCATCAAGCAGCTAAATGAATGACATTTCTCCATGAACTTATTCATTACACAAAAATCTGTTCATAACAGAGAAACAGATTGAAAAATGTTTAAAAAAACACCTTAAAATATGAACTTTTTATACTGTACTGACTAGGGACTAGTGAAATTATGCAATGCTGGGATTTAACATGAGGCCACCAAATTCTGTGTGAAAATGCTATATATTTAGATAAAGATTTTAAAAAAGTCCAGTTTATGTATTGTTGTACAGTCCTGAAGAGATTCTTTGTAATACAGTGGATTTCTTTCACTGTTAAGTAAAATGTATTCCAGATATTCCAGAAATATCAATTACTGCAGTTTCTATTCATGCATATTTTAAAAATACAAATAAGTAAAAAACTGTTAGTTAATTAATTATTTTTGGCAGTGACTCCTAAAGTACACAACGCAAAGATTTAACATTGCCAAATTGTTCAAATTGATTTCTGTAGCCTGCCAGCTTCAGACTTTTAATGGCACATTTCTGTGCAGCACTGTTTGTAGTTTTCATGTTGAAGCACATGTTCTATTTTCAACTTTAACAGTAGCATGTTAAATGATCTCAGCTGCCAAATTTACCACACCTGTTATAAACAAAGGGCAATTAAAGTAACACATTATGCCACTGGACATGTGTTCTCATTATAATCTGGGAATGTTAAATGGTATTGTATCCTGTCATTTTATAATTAACTAAGAGGGAGATGAATCAAGCAAAGTTTTACTTTCCTTAATGAATAAGTGAAAATGTGACCTATTGTTTTAAATTAATATATAGTGATTTGTCTCTCTCACTTGTCACATGGGGAAATGTCCTCTTATAGATCTGCTATTCGCTAATGAGAAAACATTTCAAGTAGGGAACTGAGCTGCTTTTATGTTCCTAATAAGAATTGCATGCACACGCTTCATACACATAGGAATCTTTTTACTTCTCTGCCTCCACTGGAAGGTCATTGAAGATGTAAACACAGGTGTTTACCAACTGGAACACCTGAACCCCGCAACACTTGATTCAAAGACTATTCTGCTCAGTGCACAACTGCATTTTTTCCCACTCACCTTCACAGTAAAACGTGGTCTAGAGGAAATGGGGCCGGCGAGTAGTAAAGGGTGTAGTACAAGCTTGGCACTTTGTTCTCCACAGCTGAGGCTTTGTCCTGTTTTTAGTAGATTCCCAGATCAGAAACACCTTCTCCACTGCACTTACCTGTCCAACTAAGATCACCGAAAACTTTCCTTTTCTAATAACTTTGCAGTAACTAGTAAGTTGTTGTAACCTTGCTTAATATTTAAGCCACAATACAATATATTATTGTCAATATTTCTAATGTGAAAATGAAACTTCACCTTGACCTAACTGAGTCAAATGTCATCAAACAGAAGATTTATCTTACCTCAAAAGTGTGATTTCTGGATATTTCTGTTATTCACAAAAGAGCGATTCACCCATACATTACTTTTTGCTTTTGTAGAGCCCCTTGTGTTTAAATGTGTGATGGATTTTACTTATAGTTTTAGCAAATAGCTATTTTGCTTCACCTACAAAATAACAATTTAATATGTAATAATTCATATCCCTTCTATACATTTATATGAAAACTAGTAATATGATGATACCACCATGTGAACATTTTTTATTTTTAAGATTGTTGCATTGAAACATATTTTGGTTGCTGTAATCATTTCTCTTGTGTATACTGATCCTCAAGAGAACCCTTCCAGACATGTTTTCATGGTAAAAGATACAAGACAAAATTCATAGCCCTTGCAGTGTGTAAAAAAGCATTTATGTCACTGAGCAGCAGCAGCGTAGGAATTGAGAGGATTTTGTAATAAAATAACAATAACCATGGAAGATACTCGCATGATTTGACATTTAAACTAGCTTCAGGTTGCACATACAGTATATGCCCATATCTATC
>JANJYP010061818.1:0-12976 GCA_024605115.1 Rastrelliger brachysoma
TTTGGTTGATGAATTATAGGCAATGGAATTCTAATATAAAAGCTGTATAATATATCTCAGTGTCAACTTGAAGTCAATAATTCTGGAGCTGGAACTCCAGTGAGAGCTGGTGTGATAGTGTTTACACTGCAAACCTGTTCAAACATGTTTTATCAAAGGCCACATTTGCAACTGAACATTTTTGAAAATATTCAGATGTCAGATGCCTTTTAAAAGATAAACTGTGAAATTTGTAATGCAAATATAAAAAAATCCCCATGAAGTCTCATGTTACACAAGAACGTGCGTACCTCAGCACCAGAGTGGTTTGTGATTGTGCTCTTTCTCCTAAAACTGGCATATTAAACATAAAATCACTTTTCTGACAGAAGAGTTCAAAAAGCATATTGCAATTGAAGATTCCTACCTCTATAGGGAACTGAGATGACTTCACTGGTTTTGTTTAACCTGACTTAAGTGCCTCTTAGGTGAGATGTGATAGTTATGCTACAGCTGTTTTTATTGGAGAAACAGCTGTTATTGTTATACAGCAGGTCCTCAGTTTTCACAGGCCTGGTAAGAACAGAAGCTCCTGAATTTCATTTGCTCCACAGACAAAAGAGGGAGAAATACAGAACTGACCTGAGACAAAGACTTCTCAGAGCAATGACTTCTTATGCAATTGGACTGCATTGTTGATTTTTCTAGGAAGCTTTTTTTAAAAAAATGTTTTAACCAGTATTATTGTGCAAAGTGTACATGCCGTGATACACAGAGCTAGGCGTGAGCTATCTAATCGAATTCAAACAGGACCCTACAAGACTCATCCTGCTTTGGCACAGCTGCAGTCCCTCTGGCTGAGTGAAGATCCGAAAACAAAAATGTCAAGGACAGCTTGCCACAAAACCGTAATGCTTCTAATAGAACTACTGCCTGAGTATTTGATTTAATCTGCTCACTTCTAATTAAGTGTGGAATTTGCAGAGCTTTATCAGACAAGCATGCATCACATTTTATGAAGTAATAACACATTAAAGCAAGAACATAGTACAAGGTTTGTTTTTCTTAGACCAAACTTTACTCAAACAATTGATGTTTACAAAGAGTGTACAGATTTAATGGAGCCTTGGATATAGGACCAAATGAAACCAAATAGATAAATATATCCAAATCATGGCCGCTGTTAAGAAATCTGCACACCACGCCCACCTGAGAACCAGCAATTTTCCATAATTCTCTACGGAAAAGACTACTTGAAAGCAGGTACGAGGGACTCAACATGAAAGGAAACTTGCCTTACAAGTCTGAAAACGATCCTCTTGCATGGTTCTGTTTAGGTGGGACTGGACTATAACCTCTAGAGCTAATGTTCATCAGAGAAACACACAAAAAAAGCCTTCACCTAATCTAAACTTAGCGGATGCCACGTGTCTAAAAAATTTTAAATGTCCCTGTGGCAGCAGGGAACAATAAGTGCTTTTTGCTTTAAAAGGGACTTTGGCGCTATCCAATCCCAACTGAGCTAAGGAAAGCGAGCCTGCATCTTAAACAGGATGTGTGAAAACCTATCAATATAATAAATATAAATACATCTGAGGTTCTCTACAGATTGTGAAAAGGACATGACAAAAATAGCTTTGTTCTCAATGCAATCACATAAATAAAGTGTAATCATAACATTAATTACAATAGTTATAATAAACCTTAAGCTTTAGAAAAACAAAAAAAAAGTACACACGGCCCTTTTGAAATGTAAGGCTCGGGCCTATAAAACTTGCCTTTCTTCTATTTTCACAGTAGATGCACATTGACACACCTTGGTGCAGGTGAACCATGAAAGGAAATTCTCATGAAGTATGTAACACATCAAGTACAATCTGACAAAAATCAGTCCCTTACCATACAGAGATAAGAGCTGACACTGATGTTATTTCCTATCTTTGGGGTTACAAATTAACTGAATTTTCCATTAGTCAAATTGATTGTTTCACTTTTGTTAACCCTTGTGAGTGAGAAACTGATCCAAAGTAATGCTCTCTTTCAAACTACATTCCCGAGTGCAATTTTATGCACTGCTGTTTATGAAAGAGATATCACTGAAGTGGAGAAACTGCTCTCCACCATGTCCTGTGTTCAGCTGCATTTACTCAACAGCTGCTTAATGTTAGCCTGGTTAACCATCCACTTCTACATCGTTTCACTTTGTGGGCAGCATATGGCTACTCTCCATTGGGAAACGTTTGCATCGTGGTGTGTGGTATATTTTCAGCTTCGACCAATCATACTGCTTGGTCATGACGTCTGTGTGAAGAAGGCCAATAATGTCTTTCCACGCGATAAAATTTCTTCTTGTAACTCAGTTTCGGGAATTGTTAACAACGCAAAACATATAGCTTCTCTGAAATCATCTCATCAGCTTTGTGAGTGATGCTTCAACTACACCAAAAACTCAAATTTGAACACTTGAGCTCAATGTCACCACGTTCAGCCCTCCCTCTGTTCACCGATTGGCCTGCATAAAATAATTAAGCAGACCACCAGTGGGCGCTAGCCTGGCTAGCTTAATGTGATTGCGGAGAAAAAACAAACATCTTGTCTCAGTTAGATAGTCCAACCTTTTCCATGTTTAATAATTCACTGATGGCTCCTTCCTGAGAAAAAGTGGGGGAAAAAAAACAAAGAAAGAAAACACAATATACAGAGCATGATGGGAAATGAGAGGTCTAAGAACATTATTCAATGCACACAAGTCATTTAAAGTCCCAGCCGTAGTTTATAAATATGTAGCCTAACAGGCCGTGGAAGCAAAGGGGGTGGGTGTTCCTATCAGCAGCAGGGAGAAACAGGAAAGCCAAACCAGGAAACAAAGACTTGGAGCTGCAGCTCTCCGAATGTCACTCCATGATGGCTCGGTAAATGACGGGTTCGATGTAGTCCTCTCTGTATCGAGAGTTGATGACCCGTTGCCTTTTGGAGTTCTGTTTGACGTCACTCTGTGTGAAGAGCTCAAAACGCATGTCTGACGCCACCGACTGCGGAGCAAGCATAACATCAGAAAGAAAAATGAGTTCCTGCTTCCTGGTGATACAAATCTGCTAATCCCAAACTGACACCTAGCACACTTCATAACACATCTGATGTGAATGTATCTTTTAATATCCAGAATTTTTTCTCAATATCACTCATTACATGAATCAAACCTGTGNAAATGTATCTTTTAATATCCAAAATTTTTTCTCAATATCACTCATTACATGAATCAAACCTGTGAGGAATATCAATTACCATTCGTGACTTCACTCTTTTGGGCAGATTCTCTTCTAAGGTGTAGATGTCATCTCGCTTGACAGAGATTTGTGATCCATCCTCAAATTCAACCTGAATGCATGCACACACACACACATGACTGAAATATATACATCCTGCAGTATGCGCACTTCTACCATAGTGACAAAGACACAAGAGTGGTGGGTGTAATAAGGGTANCGCACTTCTATCATAGTGACAAAGACACAAGAGTGGTGGGTGTAATAAGGGTAAATGTTTTATGGTTGCCTGCACAGACCACCCACTTTTTGAGGTTAAGGCACTTAACTTAGCATCTTCTGATGTGATTTGAACAAACAAAGGTTGGGATTTACTATGCAGCATAAGTGTGCAAGGGAGGGTAAGTGAATCATAAGTGGAGATTTACCAGGTACATGGGGATGGAGTGCGACGCTACAAATTTTGCCCCATATATCAACCCGTCTGTCCATCGTACTTGAACAGCAGCACCTTCTGTCGGTGGACCGAGTCGGACACAGTCACGGTTCTGAAAACACATAAGTTTGAATTGCTAAAATAAAATATAAGGAACCTGTTATTTATGTCTCACAAAGTTATTCAGTAAGTTCATGTCATCCATTAACATATTTGATGTTACACAGCAGTGTACTAATTAAAGTTTTCACTCCAAACAGTGAAAGATGAAGAGAAGCAATTCTTTTGTTCACCTCAATGTCCTCCGGGAAGAGGTTGTCACTGTACGATCCATCGTCGAAAACAACCTCGTAGAAAGTGGCTGTAGTCAGTTCCACCACGTCGCTGTGGTAGTAACGACCATTTTTGTATTTGCAGATCACCTTCTGGCCCACTGCCAACTCACGCATGGACGCCTTGTCACGCTGTGGGACAGAAGCTGGGTGTTACTCTTGAAAGCTCATCATGTGAAAGATGATACAGTGGTTATAGTTCAGGAGACAGCACGGGTCAATAAAGATAAGTCAGCAAAGATTACTCCGCTGCTGAGACTAAAACAATATGCGGTCAGTAATGTCTACCTCTGAAATTATATGGTTCTGCTTCATGCTATACAGGCATTTACATTACAGCATAGAATGCACACTAACAAGCCCAGCCATGTTGCTACATAGCTCAATGTTGAATCAGGGAAAAGAAAAAAACCCCACTTAAATTCAATAAAAATCAATTCTATCTTTGCATAACTCAACAGGACCAAACAGATGTCTGTCTTCACTAATGAATCAAAACAGTATGAACATGAATAAAAGAAAGAATCCCTGGGGTAGTTTGGAGGCTGAGAAAGCATTTTTACAGCTATTACTGTGCTTCATGGTTGACTAAGCCAGGGCTGGAAGCAATGATGCAGGCCTAATTAGACACTCCTCACATTTTAAATGTATTGCGGCATTAAGAAAAAATAATTATCCTCTGTGTTGAGGATAACTTTTAAACAAACATACATCCTGAAATAGTGTCTAAAATATCAATGATGTCAGTGAGGAACAGAAATTCTCAAGATGTTTATCTGCGTCATTATTAATGTCATTCATGGACTATTATGATGTGGGCTGAAGAAAAGTTTTTTGGTGGCATGCAAAAATTGTTAAGATAAGACGGGACTTTTCCCACAACACACACCAGTTCACAAAACAAAAGTGCTCATAGAAAAATGAGTCATTACAGAACAGATTTTTCTGGCCACTTCTCCTTTAGTTAAGCCGATACAGGCTATGAGCAGACCCAAACTGAATCTGTGAACTTTTTTAGAGGAATGAAAATCTGCAGAATTCTGTGGAATGTTGTTTTTTGGTTGTAATGTGATAATATTTATTTAATGTAAGAAAGACAGTTTTTCCAGTGAATTACAGCTCAGTCACATTGTCCTTGGATGCCCACTGATATCAGAACACATCTCTCTTCCTGTCTTTGTTCCTATTGCTCTTTCAGCTACTAGGACTCACAAATAATGACTTATGGTTTTATATGTTCCTGTGTTGTACTGATAAAAGTTCAACCTAGGTATATTATGAGCAAACATTTGTAACTAGTTTAAAGGAAAAGACATAATAATGATATATCTGGCATATAATAAGATAA
Organism: Rastrelliger brachysoma; assembly: GCA_024605115.1. Taxonomy (NCBI): domain Eukaryota; kingdom Metazoa; phylum Chordata; class Actinopteri; order Scombriformes; family Scombridae; genus Rastrelliger; species Rastrelliger brachysoma. Next base: position 5,362 of record JANJYP010061818.1, read on the forward strand.
ATAAGCAATTAATATAGGCACAAATGATTAGAAGTGGGTGAAAGGTCATTTTCATTTCGCTGGGTTTTAACACTGAGTTTTACAACTAACATCTTTATTGGTGGAAATTTTGAAGCCTTTGAGGCTACAGAAATAAAAATGACTTGACTGCTCTCACACTGTGCTGCATTTTTAACAACAGAGGTGCTTTTCCACTGTGGTACCTCAGGTATGACAGGTGCTCGGTGTCTGTGGCAGGTGATGAAGACTATGAACGGCCAGTCGTCTGGGTGCATGAGGACCCCGGCTGCCTGAGCGCAGGTGGGGTGAAATGCAGTGGAGCATCGTCCATGGGAACACTGGACACAGCAACCCTTCACCTCCCTCTTCATCCGCTTCCTGCAGTATGCACACTTCTATCATAGTGACAAAGACAGAAGAGCTTAGGATGGAATAAAGTTTAATAGGAGTTAAGAGTGGCAGGTTTAAGTAAAGGAAATAAAAAGGGAAGGAAAGGAGGAGAAGGAAGTGGCGAGACTGATAAATAAAGTTCTCAAAGGGAATTTCAAACAGGCGGACCCAGACATGAACTGGAAAACATGTTAACAGGAAATTACAGAGCTTCCTAGTAATAGTTCAATGGAGGTCTGACATCATATGTACCTATTTAGAAATATAACTATTGAATAAGGTTCCACTGAGATACAGACCCATAACAATAGAGACAAGGACAACTATTGTGAACAAAGTCCTGGATAATTTTAGAATGACTGTTTCGTATCACACACACACACACACACACACACACACACACACACACACACACACACACACACACACACACACACACACACACAATGTCCAGGTAAACTCAACAGTTGGCAAAGTCGAAAAAATGAATTCCCCATTTATTGTTTTGCATTAGGGCTATTTCTTCTTTGTCATAGAACAAACAAACACAAATAAAAAAAGTTGAGTTTCAGCATCAAGTCACATAAAACTGAATATTCACAGGGTATTTTTATATGACTTATTCTTCAAGCCTACAGATTATCTGATCTAAATCTCTGCCTCTGTATTAAAACGCTGATCACATCACTGTAACTGCCGTGACTCTTACCAGTCTGAAGCGTGGCAGTGGGATTGCAGAGAGGTCAATGGGGCTCCGCTCAGTGATGTTGACAAAGCGAGCTTCCAGCACAGTGATGGCACACAGAACATGAACCCACCTATGAGAAAGTCAAACATCAAGTAGATTCAGAACAAATAGTACAATGTTCAGGTTGCCTCGTTTCTGGAAATGTCACAGCACGTATTCAGCAATGTAGTTAATCATTTCAACAGTCTAGTGTTGGTGTTACAAGTCCATGTCTACACCATAAATGATAAAAATTGATAAATACATAATTAGGATTATTAATATTTTAGCTGAAATCAGAATGACTTTTTAGCAAATGATCACACTATTTTCCAAGCTTTCCCAGACACAAAACCGATTCCTTTAAAACAAAACTGTTTTAATGTCATCAAAAACTCCACACTTTGCATTTCTGCTCATAACTAATAAGCTCATGGGTTTACATTTAAGAGTGATCATTGAAACGTTTGTACATCACATTGACGAAGTGATGACAGAATATTATCCAACATTGTTCTTAAATTATTCTTTGCCAATTCAGTTTCAGATTTCCATGGCTACGGAGAACACATTAAAAGGTCTGCTTGTAGCTGTACCATTGTTTGCTGGTATTACTTACTTATCATTGTTGGCCCTCTGCAGAGCTCCACCTCTCAGTGAACACAGGCAACAATCCTGGAGGAAGAAATATACAATAATGTCTTCTCATTTTCAAAGTAATAGTTTTGGCAGTTAATGTTTCCATCATGTTTAAGTGTGGACATTTGGATATATGATGTTCTACTGTTGATTATAAAGACTTGAGAAGTGCAAGACTGTTTTAGGTTTTGGCCACAATAATCTTAACATTGTGTTACCATCATCTAATCTCAGGTTTAAATGTATATTTTCACACTTGATTTTCTGCTAAGTGTCCTACAGAGCACAACATTTAAACAAAGGTGGGAAATATTAGGGGCTGGTAGTTAATGAAATCAGTCCAATTTAGAAACCTAAAAAAATGTATATTACAGACTACTTCAAAAAGAGGCATGTCTAAAATTATCTTATGAATCTACAAGATAAATGAGTTTACTGTAAGAATCTTTGCTATCTCAAATGAGGAAAAAAAGACTATTATTCAATCTCACGGACGGTAAACAGAACAGAGACAGTAGGAAATCAGTCCTTTGAGGTGTCCCAGAGAATTATGGGGTAGCATTGCCCACTGGTGGTCAAAGGTCTTTCAAAAGCTCACAATCTATAGCTCTGATCAGACAGGAATGCTAAAAAGCAAATTAAATTTACGAGTACATTCCACAAACAACGCTAAGAAAAACACATACAACAACAATCAAAGGAAGTTCACACTCTCATTGTTTTAAAACAGAGGAAGAGGGACCAGAGAGTGTCACCAGCAGGGTTGCTGTGGTTATCAATCATATCTATTTCTATATGGGATTGTATGCATGTATGTTGTCTAACAAGTCTGCAGCTGTGTTTGTTGGTTTTCTCTGCTATCAGAAGCATGGATGATAAATGATTCCTCTCTTAGCTAACCTCAGTGGTGGCATCAGCCTCACAGCGAGCGCACAGCCAGTCGTCTAGTTCCACTTCATCCCCAGACACACCATAGCAACCTGAAAGGGAACAACACATCACGCATTAATTTCTCTTAAGAAGTCACAACTTTGTTATTAATGATGTCCTCTCTTTGGCTGGAAAGTGAAAACATTTTGATAAGAAAATAAGGAAGACCATCTGTCAGCAAACCACTATGCTTAAAAAGGAACAGGAATTGAGACCGCAGCCTGATTTTGTTTTGTTTGTTTTCACTTTGTCAGAGGATGTTTGTGTTCCTATTGAAAAGATTTTTCACATTTCAAAGAATTAAACTGAAGTGCTTGGTATACGAAGTGACAAGCCCAGAATAGACTAAAATAAAACATTTTTTGAAAGACAAATCATTTATAAATAACAAAATATTGCAAATAAAACATGACTGACTTGCATTTAACTCACAAGCTATGTAGAAGTTCTTAGGACTACTTGCTGAATTCATTTTGTGAGCCACAGCCTACATATTCATCCATAATCCATTTACTTTATTGATAGCAGCCTCCGATACAACTGCATATAATAGTAGTGCTAAGAATAAGCTTTGAGTGGTGTTTCCTAAAGAATAACAAAGGACTTGAATGTACTGGAATGTTCCAAACAATGCATACTTTCAGTAGATAGGGGGCTTACTGGTATGTACACGGACGCAGCACTGAGCACAGCTGACCAGCCGGCTGGTCCCGTCCCCTGCTACATGTGGGTTAGAAAGCTGTCCCTCCCCGCTATCATTCATCTTGGTGCTTTGAGTGTTGAAACACATTTCAGGGATGAGTGGTTTCGACCACTGGCGGCCTCCTGGATGGTTCACCAACATCGTGCTGGAACTTCCACTACTGGACTCAGTCTTAAGGCGGAAAAAAGGGTTGAGAGATATATTATAACAGTATTTCACACATTCATTAAATGAGGTCTGCACAGCTATGCCAGCATCACTATTTCATCAAGCTTTTCTTTTTCAGGCATAGACACTTTTATTTAAGACAGTCATGAGAAGAAAGGAAATCATAGGAGGGAGAGGGATGTGACATGCAGCAAAGGACCTCTGGCTGGGATTTGAACCGGAGTCGGCTGTGCATGTGGCATGGGTGCAAACCACTCAAACACCTGTGCGCCCCCAAGCTTTTCTTTTAAGGATCTCACACTTGACATGTTTTAAGACAAGATATTTTGTTTCAAAAGTTGATTCCCAAATAAGGATAAAAAAATTTACAGTTTGGACACACTGTGTTTCCACATTTGTGATTGGCATTGTATATATTTTGGTATTGTTAACTTGCTTTCCAATATTTAGATGGCAATAAAACAATAACAGAAATAACTTGGTTCTCACCTGATAGTGTGTGTGGAAGAGCAGACAGATGGAGCAGTAAGGGGGCTGCTGACCCATGAGCTTGTTGTACTCCTTCTCAGCCTGCGGGTTGTATGGCCGACACTGCCACACTTGAGTAAGTGGCTTTGCCCACTCCTCTTTCTCTTCTTGTTCGACCTCTGCATCTCCATAAGCCTCTAAAGATTGGAGGGTGAAATGAAAGACAAGGAGAAGTAAAGGGAAAGCATGAAGGGGCAGGATGAAGGAGAATGGTGGAGGGAAGCATTGGGTTTTAGAGATATGGAGAATGAAGAAGCAGTGAAAAATGTAAAAGATGAAAGTTTAATTAATCAATTCATCAAATGAGTTGGCAGAGGATGTAATGAGGCAAGGATCAGACAACATGAATCACAGCACTCTGTAAATAAGTACACAGATAGTACAAATAACATGAATTATGTTCTGCATACCATCATCACTGTACAACTCTCTGATTAGAGGGTGATGCCGGGGAAGTCGACAAAGCTCTGCTTGCTGCTGTTGCTTCTTCATCACTGATTTACAGTACGACTGCTCTTCTGACACCTGGTGGAGAAGGTAAGATATAGCAAGACAAAACCTTCAAAATAAAGGTTGCAGTATATCTGTAGCAATAAACATAACATCAGTTGCTATGACATCTTTTGGGAGCTCTGTACTGGTATGCATGCATTTCCAGATGAACATTAAGTCCAATTGTCTCTTTGAGAAATTAGTTACAGCTAGTAACTACTTACATAGTGATTCTCCTGCAGTACCTGCAGACACTGAGGTGCCATCACCATCATCTCATCGTTCATTGGTTTCCTTACAGGAATGGTGTCTTTCAGGATGATAATGCCACTATCCGCAAGTGGGCATTGGTTACTCTGTGGTTTGAACAGCATGAATAACATTGAACATTCATGGCAAATTTTAGAATAGTGCCTGATAAAGTTTATTGTTTCACCATCAGAGAGCTCACCAATTACTGATGTTTAGTAATTAGTGATGATGAAAAGCTTAAAGAGATTAGTATGGAAATATCGTGCAAGGGAAATGCACCAGTACAGAGCCACCAGAATCTATTTGTGTTTTTTTCTTCAGTGCCATTAAAAAGTTGGGATAAATGCTCTCATTCATTTGTATGAGTGTATGTCCAAACTTTTGACAGGTACTGTACATGCAGTACTACATATTACATACATGTGAATATACTGTACATGTAGTATTATTAAAAAAAGACTTAACTACAAGCTGTTTTGGGTCATTTGGTGTTAGTGTGACAGAAATGGCAATGCATGGTACATGAAAGCATGACCTGAGCTCTAACATGCATAAGCCACTGAGACACAAAGAGCCAACAATAGCTTACATTTTTACTGACTGTGCCACTTTTACCTGCAGCATAATAAGAGTTCAATTAGAGAAAATAAAAACAGACCTTTCTTTTGCTGTTCTTCGGGGATTCAGTCTCTGTCTTGCTTAACTCTCTGGGTTCAGTTTGAGTCACAGGAGAAGTAGACCTGCTGGTGTGCACATCTTCAGACTTCTCTCCTTCAGCCTGAGCTTCAAAACACATTGAAATTTTGGGTTTGTCCTCTTTTTGGTTCTTCTCCACAGGACTCTGTATTTCTGACTCAGTCAGTGCTACTTTGGTAAAAATGTTTTTGGACTCTGGCTGCATCTCCTTTGTTTCACAGCATTGTGCCTGAGGCAAAGACTGAACCTGTGTGTGAGGCAGTGTACAGGCTTTGAGCTGGAGATGACGGGGTTGATGCTCTCTGGCATAGCTGTGCACCTGAAGCTGTGTATGAGGCTGCTGGTGCTTTTCTAGTGTGTAGCTGCGCACTTGAAGAGTGTCTTTTGGACTAAGAGTCCTGTGAAAGAGCAAGCTGGCTACCCCCATTTTACGGGCAGGCTGGGTTGTGGATTCTGTCCATGAGGGTGTCACTGAAACTGACAGATGTCCGTTTTTGTGCTGCGACTGAGATGTGATGGCAGGTGCACGAGTCTTGGTATAGTGAGGAGTACGGCCTGCATCACTGTTACTTAACCCTCTGTGGAATGGATCCATTAAAGTCAGCTTTGTCGGTGTGACAACCAACTTTGGTGGGCCTGTAGAAGGGTTAAAAAAAGCAAATTTTCATCCAATTTTCTATTGGCACAAAAAATGATTTACAGAAAACTAGCCTACAAGAAGCCAGAAACATGATGCAGTGGTAATACCTTTATTTCTCTTCCCATCTTGTGACATAATACGTGGTGGCATAAGATTTAGCCTGGGACGCTTCCCATACTGCTCCACTTCCTCATCTTCATCCTTTGGAACAACCTCCTCAGGCACCTCTAGACACACCCGGTGTCTTTTGGTTTCGATCCTTTGTGTGGTGCTGGGGATTTATTAAATGTAGATACTGATAAAGTGTTTTTGTTCACAGGAAATCATTCAACACATATACTGTTTACTGTTACTTTTGAAAAGACATTTGGAACATGATTCTTGTTAGTCACACTACTAATGTTTTTGGTTCCTTTTTCACTGTGGCTGTGAAAAGAAGCAGTAATAAATACTGCAAATAAAAATATTTATAAAATTGTAACAAAATAAAAATGACATGCTTTGCCTCTCCAAAATCTGAAGAAAAACTAAGATGCATTTCACCACAAACTAAATGTTAATTACACCAAATAAAAATTCCTCTCCTAGTACCCAAAGGTCTAGCAGTTAGCCCATGTCTTCCAGCAGCTGCATGGTCATTGTAGCATGCGGCCTACCATGTGCACCTCAAACATTAGCTGCATCTTACACTTGAAATCCACAGTCCCCATCACCTCCACTGGGACAGTGATTGAGTGTTTACATGTCGCTTGTTGATATATCAGGGACATTTTTTTCTTCACGATAAAAGTATGTAGAATATGTAGAAGTATGTAGTAATGTAGAAATTCACCATTACAATAACTCACAATTGAATGAAATTGACACTGCAGGTTTACAAAACTTCAAAACTAGAGCATGTGTATGCAGTATGTGACCTACCTCTTCCANTGTAGAAATTCACCATTACAATAACTCACAATTGAATGAAACTGACACTGTAGGTTTACAAAACTTCAAAACTAGAGGATGTGTATGCAGTATGTGACCTACCTCTTCCATTCTCCATCTTCCTCACAGCTCTCCATGAAGCAGCTGTTACTGTTGCTGGTGATGTCATTGAAGGACTCCCCCAAAAACTCCTTAGCCTCTGGAGTTGGTCGTGAGTGATCAATGGGTATCATGTCACGCCCTGCAAGCCACTTTTCATAGCGATTCGGCTGGAATTTCTTTACAAATACATCCATGGAAATCTTAACCATGTCTTTACGGCATGAACACTAAAAAGAGAGCAGAACAAATAGGTAGTAATTTGAATGATGTAGGCAACAGGTATTGTAAGTAAACCTATGTATATTAATATGCATCTATACATATTATATGATACAGATTCTACAATTAAAGCAATGCATATGTTTGCATTACAGCAAGCAAAGTAAATAATCTGATGAAAATTGGATTAGCTGTTAAG
>JANJYP010061839.1:0-12017 GCA_024605115.1 Rastrelliger brachysoma
TAAATAAAATAGTTTCATGACTGAAATTCACTGTACACCTATACTTGTCCTTAGTGTATTTTTTTTAATTTTATTTGTGTGTGTGTGTGTGTGTGTGTGTGTGTGCGCGTGCGTGCACGCACGCACGCACACACACACACACACACACACATAAGCCTATGCATCAGTTGGAGGTTGAAAAAATGGCTACCTTTACTAATGGAATATCAATAGTCAAACCCTGATTGCGTAAAAATAAAAGTTTCAAGAATAAGCAGTAATAGAAAACTGATAGAACTGCACAATTTACACAGCTGCAATGAATTACAATGAAATCCATTAAGTGTTATAAACCTATGCTAATTAGCGTCCTTCTTCTATGTTGGAAATTGAATCAGATGTTGTGTCTATGAATCTGTTCCAGGCATCATGTGAAAAGCTGTTGGCAGTCATATAGGTCAGCAGATCAGTAGATTTGACAGCTTGGGTGATATATTTACTGATACAGCAGCAGAAACATAAATATCTTGAAATATACATATATCCCCTACTATATCCCCTTGGTAGATCCTCTACTTGCGGATTAAAGTGTGAATTTCCTGTGTTATTACTGCCCCTGCCCATATGTATAATCTTGAAATCTCAGTCTTTACTTACAATCCTTCACAAACTTGTTCTAATCCATCTGGCATATCTGCTGGCTAACACCTGTTCATGAAGGAGCCCAGACGTTGGAGGGAAAAAAGGGAATGAAAGGAATAGGATGTATTGAAATCTTTCACAGTAAAAGTATAGTTTTTTTGTGTCATTTCTGTCAGTCTGTGTGCAGGTCAAGCAGTACTTATGTGTGTTTTCTTCTGTCAGTCTGTTTATGTGTCTGTCAGTCTTTTGTCTGCTAGTTTGCCACATTCTCCCACTCTCCTAAAATAAATGGTTGTAATCCGTATCCTGAAAAACACAGCTTTAGCCCAGCACACTTCAAGCACATGTGGTGAAGTAGCTTGTACACAGAATTCAGAATGGTAATATATATATTACAGTGACAACATCGTAATTTTCTTTTAAAACATGTGTCTCTTCACAGAGGTAAAAGATCTAATCACAGCTCACTGCTGCCACTGAGGAACTGGAGTGTTGAATTCCAGCTGAAAACACTTGGAAACCAAGGCCCATGTGTCTTTAAAACATGGAGTTAAGGAACCACAAAATGGTCAACACAACCAAACCACAGAAACCCTTCTCCCTCACACACACACACACACACACACACACACACACACACACACACACACACACACACACACACACACACACACACACACACACACACACACACACACACACANACCAAACTGTGGATCCAGGCACCATCAAATTTCAAACCCAGCTGGCACTCCAAGGTTAGAATTTATTGCGATGTGTGTTGAAAGAAGGTGAAATTAGTCTTTTTTACATTAGTGCAACCCATCACTCTATCTAGCTACAAACATGCTAACATTGCTGAGGCCCCAGTCGGGCTCCACTGGCCCAGAAAGGACAGCTCCCCCTGGGCCATATCTGAGAGGCTGGTGGCTAAGTTGCTCTGACAGCTACATGCTTTAACAGATGCAGTTCCCATCCAATGAAACAGTCTCCTTGGGTACAGATAAGCTAAAGAGAGTTGGTTTAGCTATAGAGGCATGAGTTAGGAGAGAGCAAGAAGTGATGGAGGATTGCTGTACCTGCAAGACAGAGCTTGTCCACTGTGATTGGGCTCAAGAATTGTGACATCACGGAAAAAAGAAATATAATTAGTAAAGGGGAAGGTCACAAGTGGGGTATCAGTATGAACAGAAAGTTCACTGATCTTGAAAGAAATTGGTAAATATTCTGACATTTACTATGTGTAATATAACTTCATAGAAGACACAGTCTCATTGCTAGCAAAGTATCATATTGTGTTAGTGAATTAACCACCATAGTTTAAAAATGTACTTGATGGAAATTTAGAAGTAGAAAGAAGTGAAACAGTGTTAGGAGGATTCTCATTGTTTTCAAATTGCACTTTTTAGAGATGGACATTATTTAAGTTGGAATCTTAAAATCTTTTTGCTAAAATGGCCCAGTCAGTATAAAAACCAGCTGGATCCATGGATAACAATGCCAGGAATTATAGACTTTTCTGCCACAGCAATTGTGCATCATGCCATGATACTTTCTTGAAGGGTGGCAGTCTTTTACCCCACCTATGGATCGGCATACGAGGCACTTCAGTCTTAAATCTAATCACAGAAGCAGCAATAGCTGAGAAGGGAAACAAAGCAAGAGGCATTTCATATTTATCTCCCTTGTGTCAGGTGGACTACTTGCCAGCTGGACTGAAAGGGCTGGCAAGGAAGCAGGTAATGTTGCTGACTGCAAAACAGTCTTAGGTTACCGAGTAAAACTGAAATCATCGATCAGCACTGCCACGGGGGAATTGTAACCATGCCATCTGAAGACATAGATTTTAAGTGTTCCTGACAAGAGGAAGTGAAAGAATGTGGACGGGTTATCAGAAAGGTCTACAGTGAATAATTAAATTGCAGAATTATTATCATAAAGACATTTAACTTGAAACATTTATCTCATATATAAAGTACATTTATTATCATGAAACTCATATTTCCAACTCATGTAAAGAAAGTATACTGCATAATTACAAAAGAAAAAAAAGAAAAGAAATGGAAAACATTTAAAAATACAGTATGTATGTATATTAAAGATAACATTTTTTTTAAAGCAACTAACTCTTTTATCAAATCCAATTGTTAACTTATGTGGTATTTACTTTTTAAGAAAATATCTTCACCAAGGCATTATCACAAATCTGAATCTCAAATTTGTGAAATTGCGGCAGAGCATTTAAGTTTGTGCCCTTTCTTCAAAAATCCCCCAAATCTGACAAAGGGCCTATTCCTTTACCCTTCCCAACAAACAGCACCATTCACACTGGCTAAATCATGTGAAGCATTGCAGAGACATGACCAGCTGCTAACCTCATCTTTGCAGACTCAAATGTGCCTCAGGAAAGCAATGTGAATGAATAAAACCCAGCATAAACAAACAAAACCATAATCCAGGGCTTTTTAACACGATACTCAAAGATATGCCCAATTCTTTCCCTTCATTTATGAGACTTGGTGCGGGCACGTAAACATAGAATCAAAGAGTTGAATCAGAGAAAATAGAAATGATCTGTCAGTGCTGCTGAGTGTTTAAAGATCATGCAAACAAAATGAGGGAAAGAAACTATTTCCATTCCACTCAAAACATTACAATATGGGGACTTGGGGGAGCAAAACTGTCTGAGGTGCTTTCACTAACTCCTACCTCCCTCCTTCTCCTTTTTCATCTCTTGCCACCAAAAACTCTCCTTGCTTTTATTATATTGAGAGCCTTTTGGGTGCTGTGCTCATGAGAGTGTATGTATATGTGTGTTTCTGGGAGAAAAACACCACTTATTAGGTGTCATGTCGTGTTAGAAGCTGTGATCTGTCAGGGCTCGTCTCGCTACTTATCTGTCACCACTAGCCTGTTCAGTGTCTGCGGGTGGTTTGGAACAGTGCACCTCAATACACATATTTGCTGCTCAAGCATGACCTGAACAACAGAGAGGTCAGCCATCAAGATGACCCTGATTGTCAAACACAACAGAATACAAAGCTGTTTTAAAAGGTTTCTAACCCTCGGGCTGGATGGCCAAAAGTCAGAGAGTAATTTTTCAACAAAATTACCCACAAAAAAAAAAAAAAAAAAAAAGCTTAGGAATTTATTATAATTACAGGAAATCCAATACATTTGGTATATATCTATACAGTATGATGTTGCCTGATGAGGAAAAAGTGAACTTCTGAAGCATTGCCCCAGCACTCACCATTTCCAAGCCATAAATCATGCTTGTGATGGCACCTTGAAAAACTGGAATGTGAGAGCGTGACAGTGATGGAGGTGAGCTGCCAGATCGGGCGTCAGGTAGCTGCCACACAGGGTTGATCAGCCCCGTGACACGCCGAGAGGCCTGGGCCTGACATGCCATGCTGTCCAGCAGGTTATGAAGGCAGGCAGCATGGCGTTGGGGTGACAAGAACCAGGGGCTGTCAGGAGGAAAACACGAGGACAAAATGTCATGTTCACCATGTCGACCAGGCACCACCATCTTTGATTTTGCTCAACTGAGACAGCTGTGAATAGGTCTATGCATAGTGCTGATGGATGTGTGTATTGCGTCTCAAGGGTGAGGATGAGTGCATGTACCATGTGTTTGTAGTATCCACTAAGAACAGAAAGCAGCTGATCTAAAAGTTTCTTGTGCATAAAAACAAATATATGAGCCATTAGTTTTCAGATTTTCTGTAAAATGGTACCTCTGCTGTGACAAAACATTAATTCTTAGAATCACACTACTGGCCATCAATTTATTTGTGGGGCAGGTGAAGTGAATTTCCAAGCACAGATAGTTTATTCTATCATCTGTCCCTGACAATGCCTGAGGTACCAACTGTCCTTGCTAGATTGATTTGGTGGTAAACTCTTCTCCAAGGTCTTAAACAAATTATTTAGCCAAGCTGTTGGGAATAAAATGACAATTGTGAAACAGCAGAATTACAGCAGGATTGCTCAATGTGTTTCTTGTAAAGGATTCTCATGATGTTGAAAAACTGAAAAAGATGCCTTTGTTTTGTGAGTTGCTGTTCAAAGGAAGCATTCATTCAGTTTGTTTCGACATCCCTAGGGGTTTACCAAAAACCCTATCACGGTACAAATGATTTCATGTAAGAATGGCAGGAAAGCAATTGATGTCGATCTCTATCTATTACTGAGTGTAGACTGTCAGCAAGCTGGGGTAGGTGGGTTCAAGAAGTATTTGAAGTGACAACCATACAATGAATTTCAGTGTTGTCTTGTGTTTTTGTAAGCAAATTTAGAAAACTAGCTAACTATTCTACAAATATGAAAGGTGGGAGAGGACATTTGGTTTCTTTTCTTGTTTTCATTAAATTATTTTCTAGTGATTTTGTGGCAAGTCTCATAACTGTTATCTTATGAATATGTCAGTATAGTACATTGTAAAAATGCTTTGCCTGATCATGGGATGATTGTTAGTACCTTCTGAGGAGCTATCAATTAATTTTGTGATCTTGTTGTTGCTTGCTCATCAAAAAAATAATGTTATCATTACTAACAAAATATGTAATTAAATGCATGTGTGTTTTGGTTTTCCATTTTTGAATGATATAGAAATGGAAAAACATAAACAAGCTCTGTAAAAATATGGAAAAGGTAAGTCAGAGAAAACAGCTTTACCATCGGCTAATAATGCTTTCCAGTAGGTGCTATGTGCAACTTAATGTACATACGATGAACCAGTTTGTTCTCAGTGCCAAACGTGCTATGCTGTGATGGATGATTCATGGATCCAATGAGGATGAATTTACACATTTACAGTGTCAAAAAGTCATGTTAGGCATGATGCAACTACAATACCTCAGGCTTCCAACAAGACAACCCATTGCAATGTTTGGTGAAAGACAAGTGGTGTTATCAGGACCATCTGTTGGACATACTCCAGATGCAGCAGGAGTAAAGTCATCAAGTCCCCCAAATGATCACAGCACCTTAAGGCCATGTTTTAGGCGCCATGTGAACTTAGGACATCCTATTCCAGACATATTCTTGTTATGCTTTAAGCAGGTACCGACAAAGACCTCACACAATTAATCTTATATGGATAACTAGTGTACAGCGAAACCATGCACAAACAGAATACAGATTAAGATTTAGGGCTAACCTTCACATACAAAGTAAACCCCACCCCCTCACAGCCCCTTAATTTAATGCTCTCTATTAGTGTTTACCTAAAACTCATCCCTTGTTAAATCACAGCATGCTGTTGACTGAAAAGTTTAATGATAGCTGGAAGGCTTTATGTGTTAGTATCTGCTACTGGCAGTCATTCATTTCTCTACTCTGAGTGTCTCCTCATCCTGCCTCTGAAGGAGAAGGGTTGAAATCACGGTCAGGACCCCTAAATGGGCCTGTCGTTCCTGTCTTTCCACCAATCACAAGACCTGCTTTCGAAAAGTCCTGCTGCAAGGTCAGATGACATACAGAAGCATGACATTGCTCAGTGCCAACAGAGCAGTACACACACACACACACACACACACACACACACACGCACACACACACACACACACACACACACGCACTGCACTCTACATATTTTCTAATATTTAAGTGCTACAGTATCCTGTCATGTAGATCACTGTATCAGATTTCACATTTGTCTACTTACTCACAGCCCCTTGTGTCTAAACACCAGTTAGGCAAGTTCATCCATAAAATTGACTAAATGATTTAATTGATCAGCAAAATATGTAAGCAATCTGGGAGTTTTCACTTTAACAAAACAGTAATTTAAAGGAATAATTTATAGAAGTCTGTTGGTGCTCTTTGGCATTATTTTGATAAATAAGGTTATCTTCCTTGTTGCTTGCTGAATTGCTTTGATAAACGACAATAAGGCTTTATATATGTTTCATCATGTCATATTTGTACTGTTGTCTCCATTTCAAACAGCCTGAAGAATAGTATAGGAGATGAACATGAAAAAAGCTGGAGGGAGAATTGGTCTGCAGCAGAGTGCTTCATGGAATAACAGACAGGAGATCAATATTTACAGACACTCCCCTGCTTTAGACAGCATTCATGTCAAGATGAACAAACAGTAGTCACTGCAAAGGTAACATCCAGCCCACACACTAATACACACTCACATAGACAAAAGTGTACACTCTTTCTCTTGCCTCTACACAGAGACACTCCGCCCTCAGACAAAAAGGTAAAGGTTGACAAAAGGTGTCTATGGATCTTTTGAGTTACACACAGCAACCGCTGTCTACATTCACCCTGCAATTATCTCCTTACAGACTTAATCCTGGCGGTTAAGTGGCTGGCTAAAAGCATGTGTACACAAATAAGGCCAGAGAGCAAGGTGGTGCATGCCATTTATCTGACGGCTCCATCACACACCTGATATACAGCCAAAGAAAAGCTTAACAGGAAGCTACTCAATCTAACCTTACAGTGCTTATATAGACTCCTATGCATGCCCTTATATTTAGATACAAACACACAAACTGTTAAATTGGCAAATATGGATAATAACTAACAACTGATGGCATGCTGGGATCACCAAGTCACCATTGGCCACATTTTTCGATGTGCTGCAATCAACAACCTCTTTAGCCAACTATACTGTTAAATCTGTACTGTTAAATCACCGAGCACCACTGCAGGAAACTTGTAGTTTTTTTTCTCATTTGCACTTATTGCCATGATGAAGCAAATCATATCATGTTGATTTGTGTTTCCATTACCAGTATAAACATGCATAATTGCGCTGAGTTGTACCGGAGATGGACCATCTCTGAAGTCAGATCACTGCATGTCTGATCCGCCTCAATGTGGATTGTGGTTACGTCAAATGTGCTTTGTCATCATTAAGGGACAAGCCAGCTAACTTCTGGTTTAGCCCTCCTCTAACTTGACATTATGACGCATTCCAAATGTAATTGGAGCACACTGATCAAATTTAGAGAGTGAAACAAATGATTACTTGGTAGTTGATGCTCAAAATAATTTTTGCACCATTTTAAAGCCACTCCGTTGACCACTAGTCCCAGCCTGGCACACTTCCCTGAGAGCTTTTGTAAACAACACTACAGAGGGTATTGCTTTTAAACATCATCAACTGGAGACAAGTGTGTCATCAGTTAGACAAGACACACCTTCAAGCAGGTAGCCTTACTATAATATTAATCCCCATTGCCCACCATGCTGAGCTGATGTGATGAGTCAAGGCAAGCCAGTACATGAGTACATGTAAACCCCTCCCCCTTAAAAAAAGACAAAAATAAAATGCAGTTAGAACATAACAAGCAGTTGTCAAAATGGCTACAAAACATCAAGCCTCCAATTTGTGCATGACCTAGGAGCCAGTCATTTTACCCTGACTAAAATGAGCGAAACCAGCTCTAGAGGGAGGGTTGAGTGAGGTAACTTGAGCCAGTGTGAATGGACTCATTGTTGCTTTGGCTTAATTAGGCGTGACAAGCGAGGCGTGAACAGATTCCCATCATTAGGCCCCCTAAAGCCCGTTGGAATCAATGGGCCACACTCCGGTCAGACTTTCTGTCTACCAGCCAGCCAGCCTAGGAGCCTCCTGCCCCTTTAGCAGGACACTGGATATAGTTACAGCCACCCAGCCACGGCTAACTCAAACAAGGCAACTCTATAGCTGTGGCCCTAACAATCTGAGTAATGCAATTGACGCCACATTTGAGGCAAAAGGGGAGAATGATGAGAGAGGTGGGGACGGAAGTGTGTGACTGGTAGTTTTGGGTAATATGTGCAAAGATGATGTGCATATACAGGAAGGTCTGTGTGTGTGTGTGTGTGTGTGTGTGTGTGTGTGTGTGTGTGTGTGTGCGCATGTGTGCGCGCGTATGTGCATGCATGTGTGTGTGTTTGTATGTGTGTGAAAGAGTGAGAGTGTCTGTCTACAAGTATAAGCCTGTCTGCTCTGACAGAGGACTGTACCAGACAACAGATCCAGGCATCCAGTGTGGCTGATAAACTGCAGGGATTAGCAAGCACTTCTGGAGCCCAAGTGGCCCTATCAATACAGGACCGGGTTCATTGATCTGTTATCTGGCCGGGTGCTGGGGCTAATTCCTGGACCTTGGCTCTGAGTGCTCCTCACCAGGGAGGTGGAAGGAGGGCGGAGGTGGGGGTGAGACTGGCTGGCTACTAGTGGCGCCATACACAGACCCTACTGGATTTAAGGGCTCAGTGCTTACCATATACCAACTCAATAGCCCCATTACCACAGCATGACTGATTAAGACTCATCAGGAGATCAACAGCCTGTCCAACACATTTGTTATTAGTTCAATAATTATTGATATTAGATAAATATTTGCAGACAAATTACCTCAGGTGGTACAATCTCATAAAGTTTGAGTAAAATTTTGTTGCATTTCTCATATGATGTTGATGCTGTATCATCTGCAATCCTACCAAAGAAACTGTATTTTACAGTGATCTTCGAAAGCAGTACAGTAACACAGTTAAGAATAAATAGTTTCCCCATATCTGTGCAAGTTTACTGAGAGTTGTGTGTGTAACTTCACATAATTAGGAAAGTAAATTTCACAGTTAACAAATGTCTCACTCAAACATTTGTCACTGTCTGGAATGGAAATTGCAGTGTGTTGACAAATGGAGCTTATCTGGAGTAGAGTAGCCCATATTAGCACCCCCTCAAAATCCCTTTCTGTCAAAGATATAGCCATGGAAGAAGAGAATTAAATTATTTAGAATTAAATATTAATTAAAATATTTAGAAGAATTAAAGGGATGGAATGGTAAGAATGGGAGTTAAAAAAGGACAAGGAACCTGTTGAGGATTGGGAGAGAGAGGGATGGACAGAGACAGGTTAGGGAGGGAATAAAGTAAAGGGGAAACAAGATGAAATAAAAGTGGAAAGTGCACATTTCTTTCTGCAGCACAAGCCAAGCGGGTAGTTCTGGGTCTGAAAAGTGAAGCCAGTGCAGAAGTGATTTAAACCTGCATTCTCTCTAATGACAATCAAGGGACAACTCCACTGGCTCCAAAATGAAGTATGTTTCTATAGAAGTCTGTGAGAACACAGCAGCACTACTTCTCACTTGATTTATTACCTCAGAAAACACTTTCCTAATGAGTTTATGGTCTCAATAAAACTATACTAACCAAACTAGCAGGTAGTATTAGGGTTAGCCCCACCCCGTCATTTTGATATGGTTATTTCTCATCAATTCTGCCACTGAAAATTCAAGATAATGATAATCAAAATAGCTAAGGCTTCAAAATGGAATACCAAAAACCAGACATAATGTCACAGGTGCTACATCCTATTTTTTATTGTCTATAGTAACATGCAGCTTTCTTTTTCAGCCTACCTGAGGCTGTTTTGTTAGCTCCAAGAACAAAACAGGTAGCAACTGCTACTGATAAATCTATGAGTCCATGCCTTACAGCAGTAAAATGCTGGAGTTTGTTAGAGCAACAATGAGGTGAACATTAGGAACATTACAACATTACTGTGGAAACAGAGAAAGGGAGAAGAATGAATGACTGGGCTCTTACGACCTCGTTCAGCACTGGTAAAGCCAGAAGGTAAGCATCTAGTGCTTAATATTTCATGGCTGAATTTGACTGACTGCCTGTCTGATTAAGTGACAGACAGTCTGAAGGTACAGTCTCATGCATGGTTTCCACTAGAAAGCCATGCACTGGGTGCATGAGATCATGAGGACCTCATGCAAATAAATAATCTCTATACCTTTCTGGCCAACAGCCTAGATAGTAAAGTGTCAGATTTCTACCATCAACACATGGGTACAGGTCAGTATGTGACTGTACAGTTGGTATGTGTGCCATTTATTTGTTTTGTTCTTCTTCAAGAGCTGCACTCACATGTGAACCATTGTAGGATGATTTCACCTTATTCCTAATTTTATGAAATCCAGAGTTGAAACAATTTTCAAAGGAAAATATTTAATACACACAGTCATACTGTTACAATTAGTTTGACAATTTATAATGTGATGTATTGACTCTATAATTGCTTAGCCCACATATGTTATGGGGGATACATTTAAAAACAACTTTAGTAGACTTAAATAACATGCAAATATTTTCCTAGTTAGNGATATTTAATACACAAGTCATACTGTTACAATTAGTTTGACAATTTATAATGTGATGTATTGACCCTATAATTGCTTAGCCCACATATGTTATGGGAATACATTTAAAACATCTTTAGTAGACTTAAATAACATGCAAATATTTTCCTAGTTAGTATAACAGAGTGCTACATCTAGCACTACATATATCTCAGATTAAATATGCCACATAAAATTTGTTGAAATATTTATGCAGCACAGAGAAAGAAAGCACTCACAGTGAATGCTTTGTTGAAGAAATGTGCACGTACACACAGGTTTCTTCATGCACGCTTTTTCATGTGTTATATTGATTATTATTACACATATTTACACACATAATTATGATATCTAGATGCCCATATTGGTACTTGTGCATAAGAAGTAAACAAGCAAATCACGTGTTTCTTTTAATAGGTGAATATGAAAGTTAAATTGGTGAAGTATGACAACAGGTGGAGCTGTGATATATTATCTAAAATATACCACTGAATGTTACTATATGAATAGCCAATAGTCAGAAGTAAAGTATGTGTTCGCCTCTTATTTCAACCCCCATTCCACGTTGTCACCACTTTCCCTCATTTCCCCCTCTCTGCCCTTACTGGGTCATCTCCATCGACTCTCATCTTTCAGTCGAACCATCTCCCTAAAATCAACTCAAAATAACTTTTCACCTCCAAATTCCTTCCAGAGACATCCGTTACCTCTCGGCGCCCTTCAGAGAGAAAACCCATTCATATTTGATTCATGTCTGAGCAGAAATGGCAGTAATGTCTCCTGTAATCGCGATGAGTGTAATCAAGCGGGCTTTTGATGGGCTAACAGTTGGACGCGCACTCCACTAGTGTGTCAAGAGTGAAATTATATTTGGCAGCTGTGTCACATTTTTCTAAAAAGCTTTTCTTTGATTTCCAGACAAAAAGCTCTTGAGGCTACATTGACATTTAGATCAATTTTCCATTGTTTCTCTACTTTTTTAGCTAAAGAAGGGAGATAGGTTCGGCCTCTCAATTATTCTATTTCTATCCATATTTTCTTCCAATTTATGGTTTTCACATAACTTCTTCTGTTGAGAAATGATTAAAAATGTATTAATTATTTATGAAGTTTCTGAATTATGATAATTTAGATAAAACATATTTGAAAAAAAATATTGATTACAGACCCTTTTTGGGGTTATAGTAAGGTGTTTTGACTATTAAGTTGCTATTCTGAACTATTTAAATAATTCATTTTCATTC
>JANJYP010061862.1:0-22807 GCA_024605115.1 Rastrelliger brachysoma
GACATAGCGTGAGTTTAAAATCCGCCTATTGAGTATATTTTCATGTGGATGTTCAATCATGCAGTTAGTTTTACATAGGGTATGCACAGTAGACATAGATCTACAGCTTGTGGCTTTCAAAATCATTCTATCAGATGCTAAAGTTAGTTCAAATGATTCATATTTAATAGTGTTTAACAGTTTAAAACCTGAATGCTGCTCTATCCCAGTGCTACTCAACTTGTATAATGTTTTATAATGGTATGACATCGGATACTAATTAAAATTAGTCCTGGGAAACCTCAGAGAATTCACAATTTTGTAGTATGCATAATTCCAATTTAAAGCTGCATTCATGTTTTTATATGGCTTTGGCATATAATCACCTTAAGTTATTAGCACATACGCCTTTTTTCAACCATCAGAAATGCAAAATCATTAGTATTTATTTATTTATATTTCTTCCCACCTGACAAATATAAGTCCAATATTCACTCCCTGTTTTGGTCTCCACCAAATCCTAATAGAAATATCTAGCTTTTAGCCAGAAATTGCATGAATGTGTTCATCAGCTAGCCTCTAACTATGCCTGTCTGCTGCTTGATGCTGTGCAGGTGGCGGTCAGTGAGTTTATCAAAGCCTGCTGGCTGAAAAGAGCCCCCTGTTTTGTCTGGACACAAGGTGGAAGAAAGAGGTCAGACTCAACCAGAACAGCGAATTTGAGGGTCAGAAAACTAATCAGCTAAAAGATGCTAAAATGCTCATAGAGCTGAGCTGAGTCACTACAAGCAACACCATTCACATTACATATATCAATCTAATACTTCTATAAAAATACTTGTTAGAGTAGCTGTAAGGGCTATGGTTATTACTTATTAAAGACAACAACCACTCTAAATGTGCTTTTCTTATTGCTACTACACTTCAGTATTAAGCACCGATGTTCAGAATGATGTATGTGCAGAGTCTAATGCTGCAAGACTTTTCACATTCATCTGCTGAATGGGAAGGTGACATCACTACTCATTTGGAGCCAGTCATAGTCCAAAAGGTTACTTTTGCAAATGTCTTCTATAAATTTGAAGACTACAGTGTATAAACACTGAGAGACATCTTGTGTCTAACAGTTTAACTTTTAATACAAACAATATTTGCATTTTTATAGATTCTGGATTTTTCAGTGAGGGCTAGAGAGTACGAGTAAGTAAGTAAATCTATAAGATGGTAATTGGACTTTTCAAAACGACATCAGACACTGATTATTATTCAAAGCAGAATGTTTTATATGTCTCAATATCTGGAGGTGAAACAATTTCTATTTTATGGTACCGGCCCATTTAAAAAAAATCCCATCTGAGAGC
Source organism: Rastrelliger brachysoma (assembly GCA_024605115.1). Lineage (NCBI taxonomy): Eukaryota > Metazoa > Chordata > Actinopteri > Scombriformes > Scombridae > Rastrelliger > Rastrelliger brachysoma. The sequence continues at coordinate 1,341 of JANJYP010061862.1, forward strand.
CATGTCAAAATGAATCAGTGGTCAGTATTCTGTACCAAAACTTAAAAAAAAAACAGACTAGTGAGCTACATCTTATAATTGATCTGACTGACTGAAGACATATCTTTGAAGGCCTATTTATTATTCGTTCCTCACTCCTGCATATTTCACCGATAAGCATAAGTGGTTAACCCCACAAAACACAGACAGTGGTCCTATAGCAGGGTCCATGGAAAATTTGAAGGAGAAAAATGAAGAGAAACATGCAAAGATTGGACTTCCCACATACAGTGCAGACAATTTATTCTTAAATAATATGAGCATGATTTAGAATTATAAGAATTAAAGGTCTGAGGGGAGTCAATGGCATCAAATCTTATAGGCTACTATGACTTTGAACGACAACTTCTAAACTGTGGTAATGTGATGCAATAGCTGTTGACAATGTACTATTCTTAAATGTTAATTAACAGGCAATTACTTAAGAGCTAAAGAGATTGTTGAGTCTGTTAAATATATTAAATACATCATTTAGAAGCAAAAGGAATTGCACTGACTACATACCGTGCACCACAGTGATATGAAACTTTCTATAAGGAAAATACATGATTCCTGCCTCCTCATGTTTAGTGCACTTGGGGTTGCTGCTGCTGGGGACCAGAGGTAAGGATAGTGTCTGTCCGACTGGGGGCGGCGTTGGACAGCCACTTTCTGCAGGCATCCCGGCGCGCAGCTCTCCAATCCCCCACCGCCCCCCCACCACCCTCACTTGTGGGATCAGCAATTCAGATTGCATGCAAATTCAGCAGCGTCACACTAGATGTGTGTGTGTGTGTGTGTGTGTGTGTGTGTGTGAGAGAGAGAGAGAGAGAGAGACGGAGAGAGAGAGAGGGAGAGAGAGAGAGAGAGAGAGAGAGAGAGAGAGAGAGAGNGGGAGAGAGAAGTGCAGTTGCATTCCTGAAGAGAGAGATCCCTGCCCCTTCCTCCTCCTTCCTCCTCCTTCCTCTCTCCCCTTCTGGTTTCCCAGCCGGCGGCGGCAGAGAGGGATTTTTAACCCGGGCTGCAGATGCGGGGAGCTGGGCAGCAGAGTGAAAGAGACACTGGTTGTCCGTAGGGAAGTTGTGGAAAGGAGGCTCAATTTTTTTTTACGCTATTTGAAAAGAGTTTTCAGTTTTGTTATCGAACGCACCGGGCAGTATAATTTTATTCTAGCAAAGTTAACTTTTTGGGGTTACATCCGTGTGGTGGTGATGGGCTCCCAGCGGACAGTCCGGGCCGGCCGGACAGCGCTGCTCCTGGCGGGGCTACTCGCGGCTCTCTTGCAGCGCTGCACCGCAAGTTGCCCAGAGAAAGACTTAGAAGACAGAGAAGAAGAGGCCAACATAGTTTTGACCGGCACAGTGGACGAAATTATTAACATGGACCCGGTGCACAATACCTATTCTTGCAAGGTAAGTGTGTTCATGTGGTTTCTGAAACGATCAAGTGGACCGCAAGAGTGCATTGCCTCAAGGAAAATGCACCTGCTTCGTGTACGAAAACAACTAATGCGGTATATGTGGACTGTTGGAAGTCCCATTATCATTTAATACTTTTACTTCGTGTAGATGATAGAGGCCATTTGTGCCCCAACTCTTTCAGTGGCATCAGCACATGCCCGAAAAACATTTTATAAACTGAAGCATTTGGCAGCGGTTACATGGACACTGATAGTGTATCCACTTTGCCTTCAGAAATAAATAGGGATGGTGTTTTTTTATTTCCACTTACCAATTACATAGCTACGAGGGAGGCCTAACCGACCATGTAATCATCCCAAACATGTTTCAGCAGGAGACTGTCCCCTCATTGGCCCCTATGGCTGCATCTCTCATTTGATTTTTAGCAAATGAATATTGATAATTTATCATTTGCCAGTGGCTGCTAAGATGCTATTCTAAATAATGATGTATTCTGTAATGTAGAAGATTAACACGTGTGTCTTAATTAGAGAATAGCTGCCTTTTGAAAAAACGTGATTTGAAATATAACAGTGATGGCCTTGGGGATNCGATTAACACGTGTGTCTTAATTAGAGAATAGCTGCCTTTTGAAAAAAACGTGATTTGAAATATAACAGTGATGGCCTTGGGGATTAAAAGGTCCATAACATGTGATTATTGTAATTAATTTTAAACATATTTATTGCTTAAATTGAGCGTAAAGAACCACTGAAACAGTAAAGCACCCAGAAAGTGTTATAGTGATTATTGTAAGGCAATGATGTGATTTTTCTTTTTGAAACACTGACAAGTGCTACAAGGTGTGCCCAAGGTAATAAAGATGTGTAGTCAAGCATTACGTTGTTATTTGTCACTCATGTGAGACTTATGTGTGTACATTTTTCAATTCTGTTTAGAGAAATTACGTCTCTGACTAATCAACCACATAATAATACAGGAAAAAAAACCTTCCACTGTTCCACAAATAAGCAAATCTTTCACTCAGGAAGCAGCCTTCCTCCCTCCTCATTTTACGGTCATTCATAGTGAAACTTTTTCACCATCGTGGACTTGTGGTAGACCGCTCTATAATCTGTGAAAATAAACAAGTCGTGTTTGGTCAGCTCTCTTGCTGCTCTTTTTCCTCAGTGCCTACTTGCTTCCCGTCTCCCGGTGAATGAGTGGAGTAGATTAGAGGCACACGGCTCCTGTTCTGGAAACAGAAACCCATATCAATTGCTAAAAGCAGTCAAGACAGCATGTCACAGAAGGGTCGAAGTAGCCTTTGCTGCACTTCCTGTGGTGCACTATCCATGGTTGCGTGTTTTACATACGTTTTCCTGCAGCTAGACAAAAGCTGTGTATGGCTCCTTTGTAAAGGATTTGTTTCTGTAGAAATCACCCGACTCACAATAATTCTACATCACTGGATATTTTGGCAGCACAGGTGCAAATAACGTTATTGGTAAAGATCTGAACAGTAGGATCAGAGAAAGACCAGCCTGGCATTGTAACACACATGCTTGGGGGGCTGGGGGGTGGCACTGAGTAATACCATGATTCAGATATCCCAGAGCTGAAAAGGGGCCCCCAGTTTCTAACATCTAACAGTACATTGAAATGTTTAATATGTGTGCTGTCTTCTCTTGTTTTTTGACTTAAGGTCAGGGTGTGGCGCTACTTGAAAGGAAAGGGACAAGTTAACCGTGAGATCCTCCTGGATGGTGGCAACAAGTTGATGATCGGCGGCTTTGGCAACCCGGGGATCTGCGACAATCAAGTAGCCACGGGCGACACTCGCATATTCTTTCTCAATCCTGCTCCGGAGTACATGGGGCCAGAACACAAGAACGAACTTATGCTCAACTCAAGTCTGATGAGGATTACCCTGCGCAACCTGGAAGAAGTGGAACACTGTGTGGAAGGTAAGCAGCCAGCTGTGAATGCAATGAGTTGTGTATGGGTTTATACAGGATAAGAACAACAACTGCATATGGAATTTAATTTAGCAACCAATCAGGAATTATATTTGCTGTTTAATCAGTTAGTTGTCTGTTATTTGTCTCCATATAGTGTGTTGGGATGTGGATTGAAGACACACAGTAATTGTAAATCACTTAAAGCAACAAGGACATTTGTGGCTGCTGAAATAACATAGCCTAAGGGTTCACATAGTCTTAACTTTCCCAGAACATGAAACAAGGACACCTGAGTCATTTCAGGAGCTTTGTTGCCATGGAGAAGCTCTAACTCAGTGTAGCCTTGAGGTGGGTGTGTCTGATCAGCCGTGTAAGAATATAGGTTGGGGAGCTGAGGGATGATTCCTGACCTTTGCACCTTATAGCTGGGCCATTTTATCAAGCGAAGAAACATTAACACTTACACACATTACAGATTGTATAAGAGCACTACAGGAAAACACGGGCTTTCACACTTCTTCTCACATACAGCTGACTCAAAGTTTGTCACAGTTTTAACTTCACTGTTAAAAGAAACATGAAATGCTCTTTTATATGGGGAAAGAGTGGAGATGAGTGTTGTGTGTGAAACATTATGGTTGTTTATACTCCAGCATCTGTACAACTGAACTTCAGCAATTCAGTACTTTTATTCCTCCAAGTCATTTTTGCATGAGATGTAATTTGTCAAGCTGTTATTTGATTTCACTGTATCATCACAATATTCTTCTGAAATTTGTTTTGAGCCCCAAGACATAGACTATTTCACATAAATAACAAAACAGATTTCACCAAACAACAAAACAAATGGTAATCATATCCTTTGGAAGTCTTATGAAAAATAGCTGCTAATGTTTTTAGAATAAATTTACTGAGGATATCTGGCCCTGTGGCCTTCCCTTTGTGTTAATGTTTAAAACTACTCCTCTCCCTCTCAACACAAACATCAATTCTATCTGATTGCACAGGTACAACTGAATTAAAGATGCCAACAACATGATCTGAATTATTCCCTTTACTAGGTCTTGAGAAAACAGTTCAGGTGATTTACAAAGTCTGCCTAATTATCTGCTACTAATGCTTTCCAAGTGGTTAACAGTTTGGCCATCCCCTTCATAGTGTCCCATAAGTGTTTGGTATTGTTGCTTTTAAAAGCCTTTTCTAATTGTAGCTTACATGCCCTCTTTGCTTCTCGTTAGTTCCCGCCTTAAATCTTTTCCCACATGCTTTAATTTTCTTCTGTCCTTGTTATTAATTGCAATCTAACACATATTCATAATATTCTTAACATCCTTAGTTATATATTTCTTGTTATCTGGCTGGATCTTTATTCCCTTGGTTGGTATCACTGACTACACACAAAAGTCTATGTGGCCTGCTTTACAGAATTACTGTCCATATTTCAACCAAGCAACACTGATGAAAATCTTCCCACATAGTACTATCAACACATGCTATAAGTTTTTCTATACTGCCAGATGACCGAACCATGAGTTTTTTTTCTTTGGCTTACTGCTTTTGCAAATTTGATAAACCATATTGTGTGGTGGTCTTACCCTTGACACAAATGCTCCCTCCGCATTTACAAAGCATTTGTCCAACATGTCATTCTTCCTTTTTTTGTCCATATATAAGTAAGTCTTGGCATCATTATGTTGAATTTACAATGGTTTGTGTATCTAACAACCATTGCTGAGGCCTCTGGATATTGTTGCTGCTGCTCACATGGCTTTGCCACTGCAAGGTGCCTATGCAACAAACAGCAGTGTGCATTCAAATTCCCTGGGCAGGTAGAATGATCTCAGAGTCAGGTATAAGAGCTCAACGTCTCCGTCACAATTCCTGTCATTTACTGTGTATTGACAACGCCACTAGTCACATAAAGGCACATATCTGCACTCAACAGAGTAAATCCCCCAGTTTCACAGGTGGAGTGTGGCACTGAAGAGTGTAGCCAGGTATCTGTCAAGCATCGGCTTGTCCATCTTGTTGTTTACTGACATCAAGTTCATGAGATGGGAGCAGGAGTCTTATGTACCTCCAGGCACCATCTCCCCTTCCCTGTTTCTTTTGCTGACCTGGTCTCCTCAGCTCCTGGGACATGTGATCTTGAAGCCTTGGACATGAGCTATGTTGCAGTGCAGTTTCTCTGCTGTATATGGGAGCAGGATGAATGTTGCTCACATGCCCGTTCATATTGACATGCAGTGTGTCTATTGCACTTGTAACAGCAATCCATATGCAGTAGCAGGAAACAAATAAGCTTGATTGTAGAGGAAATACATACATAAGACAAAACAAATGCTAAACACCAAACATCAAAGAAAGAAAGAAACGGAATGTTGGGCTATGCACCGGAAGTAAGAGACAAACCATACAGCCATGACTAATAAATCTTAACAATCAGCAGGACTATGATAATGTAGCAGTCTGTGCCCCTATGCCAGTGAGCAGTGGGCTTGCTTCTGTTTAACTTTTACTGGTGCTTGACAATGTTGGCAGCTGTTCAAAGTTTGAATCTAACACTTAGACTGGTCGGGAAATGAATCAGTGCACAAATTACCTTGCTAAATGCTTTCTGGGGCAATCACTGTTTCATGGTTGTAGGGTCTATATCCTGGGTACTTTCCTCTGAACAGTTATGGGTGGCAGGATGTTCCAATGGATGGAGCTTGTTTGCAGTGTTAAGTTGCATTTGGCATACATATAAAACTTCCTCTGTTTGTCTGTCTAGGCACGAAACACTGCACTGGTAACCTTTTTATTCAGCCCCCTTTTCTTCTTTTGGAACTCCTGTTGTGGAAAGGGGAGTTTCTTGGCTCTGACAAACTGTCTAGAATGTGCCCTTTTTGTTTTGGGGCTTTGTATTTGAAGAGGGTTTACTTCACATAACCTGATTTTCTCATATCACCTTACAGTTGAAGGAATAGCAGTAAGGAAATACTTCAAGAAGTCAACAAGTAAAAGTTAGACAGAGATCTTGTTGACATCCGAAAGGATTGAACATTTTTCTGGGAAGGCTCTGAAGTGTCTTATGCTCTGACCATCCAATAAGTCATGTCCTGGGATGATTGTCTGGTTCAGTCCTACCATGAAATCTGCATTTTTTTTGAGGGGGTGTAAAACTGGCCCTGATAATTTGCTGGCATTCCTCCATCCGGTGGAGAATGAGCTTTGAGGCTTGTTCTAGTGCAGAGTTTTAATTAAAAGAGTCAAGTCAGATCCCATCCGTTCTGTGCAACCACTACCCTCGGAGACTGTGGGATGTCAGCAGCGAGACAAGACTCTACCTGCCACAGCACTCATTGTACCCTCCTCTGCTTTCTCCTCATTCTTGACATTTTCGATAGCTAGGATAGACTCAGGAATGCCTGGCAGAAAGTTAGGTGGGGAGGCGCATTGTTTGAGGTGGAAGAAAAAAGGGTCTGTGTTAGCTCCTTTGCCACTGAGACTTTTGGGAAGAACAGAGATACAAAAGAAAATAAGATGAGCAGAGTTGAAAATTAGCATCGACCATCGGCCAAATGCTAGAGCATTTGTGAAGGGGCTGGTAAATTTGCTCAACCGACCAACCACAGTGGCTGACATGCTCTAACATTGCCAGTCACTGCCAAATCTCAGTTTATATCATCTAGTTTTAGTTGACCTAGCAAGAATGGCGGAAAAAAACTTTATTTCCATCAGTGAAGATGAGTAATTTACAATGCATGAAAAACAGGAATTTTTGTACATGTGAGGACAAGGAATGCGAGGGATGTTGTGTTTGCTGTGGCATTTTTGTTTGAGTTTGGATCAGCGCTGTGTGAAGATTGTTCCCCTCAGGCATTATGTTTCACACTCCTTCTACTCCTGTGTTCTCTGCACTGGGCGGTGGCACTTCAGGGCTGCTCAATCCAGTAGTATGATCACTTGGTTATAAGCTTTCATCTGCCAAACAGCAGCCCTCCTCAGAGTAGTGTTTACAAGATCCCAGTAAACACTTATAGTGTGACCATTCTTTTAAAACGCTGTACACCATTGTATTTACCATGGTATTTACCATATTGAATGTTTCCTGATGTCTTAGTCCTACTTACTTTCTTACTGGTGTTTTTGTGAGTTAAGAAACTGAAAAAGCAAAAAAGTATGACTCTTAACACACAAAATGTGCCACGCCTGCATTGTTGAATTTGCACCTTGCTGCGGTCATTAAGCAGAGGGACCAAATCTCTTCCTTTGTTTGGTCTTGCAGTTACCAATCAATGAAATATTATCGTAGTGTGTGTCATTGTCGAGCGTTAACAGATAATGCGCCCTAACCACACAGATCCAATTTGCTGTGTCCATGGAAACACAAATGAAGTCATAGTTTTGAAAAAATAGACATAGGGGGCTATTTGAGGCTCAAGAGAATGTCTTGTCCTCCAGATTTTGGAAAAGAGGTAAGATGATTAAAAAAAAAGTATTTGCTGTGTTTATTATCATATCCATTTTGTTTTTCTTAGTGTAGAGTTAATGACAACAAAGGGAGAAGGCGTTGGGGGTTTGAAGAGAGGAAGCCCTCTTGATGGAGAAGTGTTGAGCGTACCGGGAGATCTTATCTGTCTTGCTCTGTTTATCAGCTGCTTTTGTTTCAGCTCTTGATGACTTGATGCCAGAGTCTTTCCCTTAAGGCCCTGATGAAGAACAGCAACAAAGAGCTGTTTCTTCCTTCTGTCGTGATCTCTTCCTCTCCACTCCATTTTTTAATCTGTCTCTTTTTAGGGGAGAGATGAGCCAGTCAGAAGTCAGTGCATCGTCATGGAACAGCTGCACCAAAGATCACTTCTTTGTGCTTTTTGTGCTGCATCTGTTTGAATATGTAATATTGAGTGCAGCCAGAGTGCTGCGTTAGTTGGACAATCAAAAGTCCTTGTGGGATGTTAATGAGCAGCATTTTACTGCTCAACATACCACTGACTTTTTATGATCTGCGTGTACAGCAGTCCAGAGGTTCACTGTTAATGGGGTTAGCCAGGCTTACTGTGAACATGATGGGGGTCTTGATTTGCCAGCAGGTGGTCTTGCTTAATGATGGACAAGCAGACAGTCCTGTGGAATGCTCCTCGGGGTGGGTGGGATGTGGGATGACTGTTTGAGCCCCCCCACTCCCTCCTCACTCCCTCTTCCTTCTCCTCCAGTGCTCCTTCAGTGAATCAGCCTTGTTGAGCTATTTTTCCCACTGTTTGTGCAAGGAGGAGGCCCGGTATTGACTGGAATTCCTAACCTGCACAAGCTCCTACCTGGCTGCCTGCTCCCTCCTCACCTTGATATGTGAGGAGATAATGATAGAATGATAAGGGCAAAGTGGAGAGGAGTGAACATGTTTGGTTTTTTAGCCATGGTATCCATTTGCAAATTTTCATAACATAAATGCCAATCATCCACGTGGCTGTTGACTCCCTTGTCTCAAGAACAATGCAAGACTTTCTGAAAAATGCAGGTGTCACCTTACAGCTTTGGTTAGTCAGTGACTCAAAGCCATGGAAGACGTGATGTTGAGGGTATATTGAAATGCATGCCCAGGTTTACTTCCAAATTTTTTTTAAGCGAAAGTTGTCAACTGAACAGAGTTGAGATCCTAATGCGTCCTGTGGTTGGTTTTGCTGATGTATGATGGTGAAAACAGTATCTCATTCAATATGGCTCCTGCTCTCTGATTAAGTATATGCTTGTTTTCCCTGAAGGTTAATTTTAAGTCATGTAAGTGTAATAATTTCCTCTGAGTTTATTGGAGGCAGTTTTTATTTCAGCCTAGGTTTGCTGCCTTGTAATTTTAAATATCAGTCTCTGCTACCACTTGCTCATGTTTTAATCTCACCAATAAAGTCTAGAGGCAGACTATAACATCACTGCTGCATAGTGGATCATGACAACCTGTGATATATTTGACTTTCCCAGGTAAAGAAACACACGGTTTGTGGGTAATTCCAAAGGGGTGATGGAGGGCTTTTTATTGTGGATCTGGAAAGTGTGTGTGAACACTCCCAGCCGCACCCAGGTGACTGAACTAAACCACTAGGGTCTTTATCCCGTCCATGTCTACACAAGCAGCCTTTTGTCTTCAGGGAGTCATGGGAAGTCAAGAAGACTGACTTTGAGGATTGGATTTTTCTCAGGGTCCTTGAATGGATTAGGCTATAGTCTTAATTCACTTGCTGTAGAGCTTTTCTAAAAAGGTGCACCCATGGTAAATCTGTGTACACTGTGTAGCTAATTTCGATGCATCTGCACACCAAAGTGAACAGAATTGGACAAACGGAAAAGGCTGGATGGAAGGCTTTGATGGAATAAGCTACAAAGGCTTGAAGGGAGAAACAAGACCAATAGACCTGTTTGCCAGCTAGCCCGGAGTCTCCAGAGTTATTGCGCATTTTAGATTTTAATTAAAAACGCGAGAACGGAGAGCCTGCTTGGCATAGCGATAAAGGACTCTGAAATGAAAAAGCCATGAAAGATGGAGGGGAGCAAAGGAGGAACGGACCACTTAACCACAGTCTGTTCACCTTGGCTCAAATCCCAGTATGAACCAGGAGTGTATCACTCACATGCTGATAAGAATCATAGATGGTATTGATAGTGTGCAAAGACACCTACATGTAGTGACATGCTTGTCACGTTAACATGCTCACAGTGTACACACAGGCATACTATGTAACATCAAACCTGTCCAAATATAGTGTATCTTGTGAAAAAGTCAACTTAAGACTTGTAATGTTATTTGTGAGTTTTTTTTGTTAGCTGTAACAGGAAATGATTTTATTAATTTTAGAGATGCTGTATATGTATACAGTATTGTCTCTTGTATAGCACTGATCTCTGGTGTGCTTATATTACTTTACTGGCAAAAGACATTTAAAATACCTTGATACTTCAGATTATCTCTTAAATTGTCTTGCACAAGGTCTCCAACGTTACACCTTTTCCAGTTGTGATTTGTATGAGGTCTCTCAAAAAATCAGTTTGATCATTGTTTGAGAGATAGTGTGTAGGATTTGAGAGAGAGGTTTACAGTTAGCTGGTGTCAAAGTCCCAATTAAACTCTTCTTTAGTTCAAGAGCAGGAAAGTAGAATTACTGTGGGAGGCTCTGGGCAGGGACTTGGATGTACAGTGACCCGGAAACCTCCCTTTTCTATCCTAGACATAAAGAGCTCCGAGCAGCAGTCTGCATGAGATCTGGGCTCCCTCCGGGGAACTGGATCCGTGACAAAATTCCTGCTCTAGGACCACATTTCTGAAACAGGGCAGCTGCTGTGGCAAGTGCGGCTACTTACTGTCAACATGCCAAAAACATCAGGTTTAGAGAAAAGGGTTTTGGTGGGACACCAGGGAGATAGCAAATGCCCTGGAGTGATTTGTATTTAGGTCAGCTCAGCTGTCACTCTGTAGTGTCTGATCAAGAGGAAACAAGGGAAATAAAAGAAAAATCCTTTTGTTCTAGGATACATAAGGGACTTCTTTGATAAACTTTTCAACTGGAAATAGTTTGACAAACTATGACTATTACTTTGTGTACTTGCAGAATGCTATTCAAGCCTTCTGCTATTAATGGAAAACGCAAAAAGTCAGCTGCATTTAGGTGTGTGTGTTTGCAATGTCCAGCTGTATTTAAGATATTGATCATTCTTTTCATCTAGTCAAAAATATTGTGTGACATTAGTCTGAGAGTCTTCAGAAATCTCAGGGTTGAGAAATAAAAGTAGGTAACTGAATTCAAAGCAGATGTTAGAAGAGCTATATTTTATGGGAATTATGTCATTGCTGGACAAAAACAGGAAGAATGTGGTTTAAAGGTTAATCGCATTCTGGCGCCTTCTGCATGTGGGCTCAAGATGCACTGACCCAATGCTGGTAAATTAGACCTCTCACGTTTCCCTGTTGTCCTGTAGTATGCACCTGTTACATATAATTATCCATATATCTCCCAATGAAGTTACGTTTATAATGCTGGTATCCCTGTTTCCAGCCTTTTAATAATTTAAGTTTTAAATATTAACTTAATTAGGGATTGGAATTGATAAGATTTTATTGATATCAATGGTATTGTCAATTCTGCTTATCCATGTCAATTCTTTTATCAGTTCCCTTATCAATTCCTGTGGATTTTCTATGTGCAGGCTTTACAGATTTTCAATGTCAACAGCACACATTTTAATGACTTATTTTGAGTCTCTGAGCACTGAACAAGATGGATAACTGCTTGAAAAGAGGCTGACAATGTGCTAAAATAAATGTATAGTGTATATTAAGAGAAATATAAAACATAGTCCCTGGATAAATAAAATAATAAAAAATAAATACTGTACACTGCACAAATCCGACATCACACACAATAATCAATAATACCATCCTCCAGCAATGTCCAGATTAAACTGATTCACCCTGATGGTGTGCAGACAGGTTTTATATTATTCTTAATGATTGTACTCATAACCCAGACAAAATAAAACAATGTATCTGGTTTATTTAGTGTGAGTGATTTTAATTTTGTGCCATTAGGCTACCATACAAAAGTAGGTGTGCTAAATTACTCGCTGAAGTCAACCTGGTCATCTCATCATGCCCTGTTGATTGTTAAGTCCATAAACTACAACTAGGTGTCCACTGTAACATGCTGATCCACACAGAGACATTATATTTTTGATGTGTAAATTAGTTTTTTTTTGGTGGTGTGCGCCCCGTGCTGCACCCAGTCAGCTGCTGCTGTCGGCCTCTAATACTACTGAATCGGATAATGCATTACTACAACGCCACAGTGTTATATCACGGATATTTGAGAAAGAGTGTCAGTTTGGATAATGTATAGTGCAGTGTACAGTCTGTGTCATCACTGTCCAACACACTTCTCAATTCCCATCCCTAAACTTAACCCTTGCAAGTTTGATTTAGCCTTGTTGTCAGTGAGCGACTCAGGATGACAATCTAAATTTCCGAACACATGTGGACACCTGAACATTTAGCCCATATGATTGCTGAATGCCTCTTTTTTAAAATGTTAACCATTATTACGCTGATGAAACAGCTTCCACTTGTCTTCTCAGAGTTTTGGAATCTGATAGCAATAGTAATGTTCAAATTCATCCCAAAGGTTTTCAGCAGGGTGAAGTCATAACTCTGTGCAGGCTTAAGGTTCGTTTAAATCTTTGGTTGGTATGTAATTGCTGCAACAATGGAACCTTTAGTCAAAACAAATCATGTACATAATGCCTACTTTGAATCTAATCCATTCGCATTGCCTGATTAAACACTATGCAATTACAATGCTGCACATACAGGAAGTAGGGGAGACTTGACAGTTGGGGGTCTTACGTTCACAAACAAATTATGGGATGTACAGGCTTTTCCCGTGCTATTTTCCCCATTGGACAACACCTCAGTCTCTGTTACTTCCTTTCCTCCCCCCTGTCTGTCTCTCAGGTTGAAGACCCCTCTCTCCCCTGTGACTTGTCCTCCATGTTTCCTTCTGCCTTTGCCATTATCTGTTAGTTTTTTTTTTCTTTCAGCCATCATCTTAAATCATGTTCTCACTTTCTGATGATTACCTGCACATGTGTCTGTCTGTCATTGTGTGTGTGTGTGTGTGTGTGTGTCCTGTGCCTGTTGATTTTTGCGGGTCGCAGGGCTGATATATAGCAACTTACTGACCCTTCAGATTTGGTGTTTTTATGTCCACACCCTTGCCTTTTAATATCCGTTAAATTCTTCCCAAGTCTTTTGTTGCTTCACTCATCTCCCTACTTTTGGCCTCCTTCATCTTTATTCTCACAGTCATCATCTTCCTCCTCCCAGTATTCCCATCTTACAACAGTTCCACCTGTAATTAGAATGGAATCCCTTGGCCCGTAAAGCTGTCATAGTCCTAACAACCAGGTGCAGCCTCTGACCTAATTCCACATCTCTCTCTTTATCTCTCTCAGCTTCCTTACAATAAAAAAAGATCTTTTATAACTTCAGAAGATGCACTATTTTGAATTAACAAAGCAGATAGGCGTTGAGCATTCTGATCATACATATTTTGACAGGACACTTGGCTGTTTATACAAACATCATGAGCTGCTATGGGGATTAAACTAAGAAGAGATTAGCACTTTGGAAAGTTAATACCATCTAAGATGTTAGAATTCCTTTGTTTTCCTGAGTTTTTGGAATTTGTGATATGCGTCTTTTGACAAACCCTTAAGATGACAACTTTCCTGAGAAATGAGGAAGGAATTTCCCCTCTGTGCCTCTCTCTCTTGCTCTCTCCCTCCTTCTCCGCTCGCCCTCCAGGCTGACAGATTTGCCTGGTTGGAGGGAGGCACTCAGTCTGCCCCTGTTGTTTTAGCCAACAATGGCAAGGACGTGATGGCTTACAGAGACAAACAGAGATATCTGGCAGAGGATGTCTCACTAGCTTGAGCATGTATCTGTACACACACACACACACACACACGCACGTGCACACACACTCACACATACATACACACTCCCTCTTTCTCTCACATGCAGACGTAGGCACAGACGCATACACAGACTTCTCACCATCAGATATAACACATCAGACATAAACATATAGAGTATGTGAAGCTTTGTGATTGCTTTCAACAATGTGCCGTCATACATTTAAAGTGACGTATGGCTAAAATCCTTTTGTCTCAGGGGTTGTAGTAATCAGCACAGACAGTTATGATACCATAAGTTGTTTTTAGTTGGGATGGTAGTTATACATAACCAAATGAACTTTTTGCAAGTGCAGCTAGCAATTACTTATTTTAAACAGACAAAGATGAACAGCATATTTTTGGACACTGAGTGGATAATGTGAGGAGCTATAAGGAAATATGCTCTATGAGTCAGTTTTTTCCCATTCATTGTCTCAAAATGTGTATGATATGAATACAGTATAAACTCATTGCAATTAACAGCTAGAATATCTCAGTCAAATGATGTAAGATGATGTGACTGACCTTATCAGCAGCTCGAGGAACTTGAGTGGAATCGCTTCCTAGTTAGTCAAACCCTCAGAAGAGAATGAGAAATGTGAGCTATAATTGCACTGGCAAATCAGCATGCAGTAGGTTGTGTGCCAATAGCTGATCAAGAAAGTGAAAATATTATAGATTCTGACAGACATAAGCACATGGAGATACATGCTAATTGATACTGCAGCTCCAAATTAAGAAAGTCTTCTACTAGGTTTTTTTTTTTTAAATATACCTTGTAGAATGTATTTTTCCCACTGTTTGACAGGTGGAGTGCAGCTATGAGGAAGGAAAATAGCTTTGCAACAGAGAAATGACCGGTGATATGGCAGCGAGAAAGTATAGAACGAGATGAAGTCTAAGATTACAAGGCACGGATAGAGTTGGCAAACCAGTGGAGAGGGAAGGAAGGAAAAGCTGGAAGGAAGGAAAGTAATGAAGAAAGGGAAGTAGGAAATAAGATAAAAGAAAACCCACAAGGGTGGCTATAATAGTGACACGAAAGGGAAAGAATACAATAAGACTGTTGAATCAAGGTGAAGCCATGGAAATTTCAACACTAAAACTGAAACTGTTAGTTAGACAGAAAGAGAAAATGTTTTTCTGTAATTCTTGTTAGGACATCCTTTCAAGAGCTCTTTGTAAAATTCTCATTAGTTGCTGTATGATATCCTTTTCTTTGATGCCAGTGCCATCAAAGAATAATTACAATTTCTAAAATTATTGGTTTTGTCTCTTTCACTCTTGCATTGTGTTGGAACCCCCACACTAAAAAAGGAGCAGCCAGTGCCACGAGGCAGCTTTTGGCATTTTCCAGCAGAAACATTGCACCTCAGAAAGGCTTGGCCTGAGGGAACAAGTTCTATCACAGACTGGGAACTGTTGCCAGAGGTATGCCCAGATCAGCCTCTCCTTCTTTCTCATTGTCACTCTGAATCTTCTTGTATTGCCCAGACATTGTGGCTTAATTACCATACAGTTATGTCAGCCATTTTGAAATACCCCGTATCATCTTGTGACCACTAGAGAAAGAGCAGCATCTACGGATAAAAGTTGCTACATCCATCTTTCAGAGAGTAGATTCTTTCCCCTGAGCTGTAAGTGGGTAGAAGCATGCCCTGGAAGAGCACTTGAAGCAGACATGTTTGAGGGTACTCTTAGAGAAATATATGAGCGCTGAGATGGATGGAAGTGTAGAATGTGTAGAGTGTGGAGAGTTTGGGTTTGCACTGTTCTAGTTTCCCAACAGGCAATGTGGCCTGCTTGGACAGGTTGTCAGAGAAAGAACATTGTAGATAAATCAGGTTTCCTTTTTTAGGCTGTGCCCCATAGGACAAACTGTTTGCAAGTGCACTGTAGTGTTTCTTTGTAAATGACAAAACAACATCAATCTTCTGTAGCCAGAAATTATTCTTGTTAAGCTCAGAGTTTGGTTAAAAGCCAAATATAAAACCTGGTTAAAAAGGGGCAGATATACACTCCAACCATCTCTGTTTCAAAATAAGTTTATATATAACTTAATTTGTATCTAAAAGTCCTAACAAACTTGGATTCTCTGCATTGCTGCCATGAAGGATTGAGTGGCTTCCAACTTCTTGCAACCGAACACAGTTAAAACTCCTGGTTATTAGTCCTGTTCAAGGGCCACTACTAACCCAACACAGTTAATAATCTGGGAGCTGCTTTGATTAGTGCCTCAATCTGCGAGTTAGGAGTTGTGTTCAGTCCAGCTGTCTACAAATCAGAGATGTTGCCAAAGTCAAACCAGTGCTCCAGAAAAAACATTGCTGAACAATTTATCCACATTCTCATTTCCTTCTGCTCAGACCACAGCAATTCATTATATACTTGCGTATACGATGCAACAGTGGGCTGGCTACAGTCAGTGTGAAAAGCAGCAACAAGATTTCTCATACTTGTAGTAGGAAACATATCACTCCAGTCCTCACTGAACTGCATTGGCTCCCCATTCATTACAGATTTTACTGATTACGTTTAATCCAAATATTGTTTAAAGTTTCACTGTCTAGGTTTTAAACAAAGGAGGATCAAGGTTTTACTGTTTTAGCTCCAGCACCATAGAACAAAACTACCTTTCATTATCAGATCAGTGCCTCCATTTAAAAAGCCATTGAAAACCCATTTGTACAAATAAATAGTGAAATAGCCAATACTTCCAATCTCAAATCTCAAGGGCCTTCACATACCCTAAAATTGTATCTTAAAGAGAACAAATGAAAGACAGTCATTTAAGATTTTGCAGTTAATGGAAATATTTCCCTATGTCGTTAAAAAAATGTAACCTTGGTGCCATTATGGCAAAACATATTTGTAGCATTTATGAGACAGGGCAGCATCGTGGGTTGTTGTTTTCTCGAGCATTAAACCTAAGCAAAGATGTTCCTGTGGACCCTGTTGATGTATAATAACAGCCGACCGGGTGGCTGCTTTAGGATGTCCAAAGGCCACGTTTTCTTATTTTCATATATTTTCTCCAGACCTCAGTAAACTAAATAGAAAGTGACTTCCAGCTAGAGGATTAGTATTTGCTGCTTTAGCGGTTCACTGGTATTAAACAATCTGATTATCTTTAGAGAATAAATTAAAGACAAGTAGCTCCATAAGGCAAAGTGAATGCATTAGTCGTTAGTTGTTTTAAATCACAATACAAATATACACTGTTGTTTATGACTCAATATCTTGACTTCTTGCAGCATTACCTCTAGGTTATTAGTGCTGTATAACATCAAGTGTCAAACTTGTTCCAGCATGAAGCTCAAATGTGTTTAGTAATTGACAAAATGTGAAAGGTCATATGTGTTATTGGCTACTTGCAAATATTTGCTTTTCTTCTGAATGAGGCAATGTCTGAAGTTGCTCCAAAGGTCATATCAAGCAAATCAGTGCGGTTGGACCGAACTTGTATAGACTGTGGATTTCATGTATTTCTTGTACAGTGTTTGATTTGAGTTCAATACAACTGTGAGCAATGTTCTTTGCACGTGCAGGTTTAGGAAACACTGCCAAGACAGATTACACCAGTATTCTTTTTCCTTCCAAAATCATCCGCTCATAGTTGACTTTGATCAAAATTCCCATTGGAATGTCCCCAGATCCTTTTTTCACTCGTTGATTTCCAGGCCTTCTCTCTAGCCCATGCAGGTTCTCAGACTCCTGCAGGACTGTTCAGCCACCAGACATCCCATTGCAGTTAAGTAAGGGAAGAGTGAAAGGCAACAGGTCAGCCTCCAGTTGGCCTTACCTGAGGCCAAAGGGAGTGTGAACGGGTGAGGGGTTGAGAGGTGAAATCAGTGTCAGGCATGTTCACACCACTACAGCTGAACCCTGACACATTCCTAGAGTGAGGATAAGGGCTTGGTTAAGCTAGAAAAGAATTACTGTTTTTTGACATGTTTTTCACTTCAGCTCCCTCACATACCCAATCACTGTGTGACGTGGGTGTGGATGTGGAATTTGTCAGGCGCAAAGCTCTCAATTTTAAAATGAGAATGATGTGAGGTAAGGGGGTTTCCGAAACTTTCAACTATGTGACAAGCTCTTGGGACAGAGTATACTGGTGCCTTAAGGCAGGAGTCCACATTGTTTTCTAACTAAGCAACAAGTGGAAGTATACAGTAAAATATCCCTGTTTATCAAGCATTAGACAAACATCTTTTTAAATGGTTCTTGACTTGTGGCTTTGCATTTGAGACACTTGACACTTGGCTGGCCCATGACTGTCTGTGCTTAAGTTCTTGTTTAAAGTAGAACATCTGTGTATATGTGTGTGCTCTTACTCATAAGTACATCCAAGAGGACATGCATTCTTCTTTTCGTTGCCCCGCTGATTCTAAAGTGCTGCATATTTTGCCCCCACTGAGACCAAACCTCTGTCTTTGTCCTGTGTCTATCTGTATACGAGTCACTCTTAAACACGCTGTTGTTCTCCATCTATGTCTCTTTTTCTGTCACTTCGTATAGCTCTGTTCTTCTCCTCTCAGTGTGTGCAGATTGAACTTGCTGGTTACGATGCTAGTGGAATCTTGATCAGCACCAATTTACATGGAGACAATAGCAGGAGTTGAGAGGCGATTTCTCTCCTCCTTTTCCTCTCTTTTTACCCTCCACGAACCTCCTGTTCCTCTTTTTTGTCCTCCCCTCTGCTTCTGTGACTTTGCCAACTGCCCCCACTCCTCCTCCTTCATTGTGTTTTTGGAAGATGGGTGTCTTGAGAGACAAGGAATAAAGGATTGAGAAGGAGCCTTCTAAACAGTAGACTAAACTGAATGCTTCTGGACTTCATCTGTGCTTATGAGGACACAGTCCTCCTGATAATGAACTCCACACCCTTGTCTGTGCACCCACACCCATACACACCCACACCCCCACACAGACACTCTTATGTTATATACTTAAACAAGCTTCTGATGGCATAGCCAACCTTCTGTCGTACCGTCTGCCTGTGATTTCTTAATGGCATTGTGCGTATGACATGGCACTGCACAGTACCATCAATTAACATAAGCTTCATCTGGCATCAATTCATGTTTCATACTCAGACACCCCAATTCAAACACTGATCCTCTTTGACAGAAGGCACCCTCACAAATAACAGGCTGCCCTGTGCACAAGCATAAAGCATCGCAAATTTGACTAAGTGCTCCAAACTAAAACTGACTCAGCATAATAATTTCTGTTTAGGCTAATTGTATGTAAGAAGACAGCTAGGTGGAGCGACCTGTCAGGGTGCACTTACACTGTTAAACTGTATTTCAAGTCAGTTTAAATGTAAGTCTTAAAATATTGTTTTGCTAAAGAAAAGGGCATTACGTGAATACGGATATTCAGTCAAGCAGTAATGTATGAGTGAAGTTACAGTTTGTTGTCTCCAGTAAGCTGATTTCTTAACGGTCATGTAAATGAGAAACCTGCTTTCCATAATTGAGGTAGGGGCTTAGAGAAACCTGTCATCCTCGCATAGATTTCTTAGTGATTTTTTTGGCAATGTTATTGGGTAATTGGGTTTCGAATCAGTTTTTGACAAGTATGCACGTGCATCACAAAAGATTTCACAAAGGGAAAATATCTTCTAAGTGGAGCAGATTGTTGAAAGCAAATCCATCCAATCTGAAGATAGGAGTTGACAGTCAGTAAATACATCCAAACCATTGGCTGACTGCTTGTTGACAACTGTTTCATGGATACTTATTTAATGTTATGACACTTTCTTTAATGAGTATTGATGTAACTGAATGCATTTGGCAAGTCACCTGCCAACACAATATTGGTAGTTTTAACACAGGTTCTGGTGGCCTGTTGTGTAGCTGATACCATGCTCATGAGCTAATTAGAGCTGAGGTCCAAAACAAACGTCCACTGTAAGAAAGACCAATATATCACTTTGCAGAACCACTAGAATAATAGATTTGGTCTATTATTTGCTTTATTTGGCTTGAAAATGAGACTTTTTAGTGGCTGTGTTTGAAATACTCGTCTGCAGGCCAAGAGTCACTTACTACATTTCAGAAAAAAAAAACATTGAGTCGTTTTTAATAATCAACAACTCCATCAATGGTCCTTGTGTATAGTATGGTCTGGTTTTGCTTTGGGAAAGTAAGTGTGTTACTGATTACACCTAAATAGCAAATGAAGAATAAAAGTGAGATCATTACTTGATTTAGTGCAGTTGTAGCTGGCTTGGGAATATTTGAGTATAAGGAATATATTAAAATGAATAAATACACCATAAACCATAAAAAGTTGGAGGGGTGGCCATCAAGAGCCAGGAGCTACTTTGTTGGCCAGGAGGTGTTCTGCCTGGAGGTTTACATTTGGTGGATTACCTGCAGTCCGTCACGGCAGCCCTGTTTTGGATTCGCTTGCTTTAGCGCTGCCATCACTCCTTTGAAGAAGCCAAAATGAGATCCACCATGCAAATCACCTGGCTGGTTTGAGATGAAGCGCTGACAGTCCCGATAAAGGGTGACGCTTCATCACCTCCACTCTCCGGATAACTGATAGAGTTTATTAAAAAAAAGCCCCTTTCCCAAGAGTGCCCCTTTTTTCCATTTTAGCTTTAATAATGGAGATGTGCAGAGTGTGATGACGCCGAAACCTGCACGCACTCATGCGTTTCTGTATACTTGTGTGCAGAGTCATATATTTTGTGTGTGGGTTTGCATATATACACATGAAAGAAGCGGGTGGGGTGGGGGGGTGGGGTACCAGACTCTTTTCTCCCCGGCGCCCAGGCAGAGGATGAAACCTCTTGAGAGAGAGCAGACGTCTTTTTAATTTCACTCCTCTCCGCCGCCGGTTGCCTGAATTAACAGGAATTGAAATGTGCAGAGTAGAAAGAAGTTTTTTCATCAACTGCAAACTTTGAGACTGAACTGTTATCAGACTCACTCATTTATTAAGCACTGAAAGGGAGATTGAGTTCAGCTTGTGGTGTATAGGGGAAGGGGGGGGTTCATCATTGTATCTGCCTGTGCTGTGTTCAGTGAGGATGGTGGAATACATGCTCAGTGTTGGAGCACATTTTAAATTATCACCCTCAGGCCACCGCCAAAGCTTCTCCTTTTCAGATCAGTGTTGACAAAGGCTCGGAGCCCGGCTTCTGGTGGGATGTAAAGGTGGGTGGGTGGGGGTCTAGCCTTTGTTGTTGACTTCTCGTCTTTTTGAACCTTCCCCTCCCAACCACCTGTCTTCCATCATGGCTGATTATCAAAGCTAGGAAGTCGAGCTCGGCACGCACACCTTCCTGCGCTAGACTCTTACGACATTCAATCTGCCCTCACCCTCCTTGTGAGGGGGCACCAAAAAAAAAAAAAAAACTTTTGGAGGGCAGAGGGTCTCAAAATTGAATGACGCTCAGTTGCGTGCCACCTTGGAGCAGCAACCTTCAAGTTCATGGGATAAGGAACTGTTGGGAGGAGAAGGGATTAAGGAGAGGGACCACAGCGGCTCTGAAGAATCAGGGTATTGTTGTGGCCTGCTCATCAAAGCATAAAGAGTTCTGAAAGAGCGAAGGGGGAAGGAGGTACACTGCTGTTCCTGCTCTGTATGA
>JANJYP010061897.1:0-10140 GCA_024605115.1 Rastrelliger brachysoma
CTTTGACAGCAACACTGTCAGTCTCTGTATTATTGTAGTGAATTTTCATTAAGGATAGTGCTCCCCTTTTTCAATTATTGAGTCTGGCTTTTCATCCATGGATGACGGACGTCCGTGTTTTCATTTTGAGAAATGAACTTGATAAAAAAGCCTAACACACACACACACACACACATAGAGGCAGTGTTATTATGAATGTCCTTCCCGGTCAATTACTGTAATACACGTACACTTTTAGCTCACATATTAGGTCAAACAGGTGTGGATTGGTGATGACGGTGAGGCATGACTTGCAATAGTTTATGACTGCACAGGGATGCCCCTCTAGAAGCCAACCAGACCAAAGGATATGGGGAAACAGCTGGCTTGGGGCCCTGAATAACCACTGACCCCTGAACATCAGACCATGCAGGTGCACAGGGCCACCTGTGTCAAAAGGGTCTAGACTGTTTGGAGATTGTTTTGCAATGTCCACTTAATAATCTGTCCTCCAAGTCCTTCAATTAATATACAAAGTTATCAGATGTATTTTTACACTCCAATATTAAGCAACATGATTAATTTCAACAAATGTCCCTTTCTGCAATAAATTATCTTATAAATTTCCCATGAATTGTAACACTAGATCTCATGCATAGATCATCTGAAAAGTAAATATGCCTGAGTAAAGTGTGAAGAAGATTATGTGATACATGTTTTATCATGGTGATTTATTGTCTGGGAATATATTGGGGCTTCAACAGAAATAGCTTCTGTAACAGAATCTTTTAACCTGGGAGGGGTCGTGAGCTGTAAAACACTGAAGACAAGGCGATCTGTAAATTATAGCATTTCAGAGTTGTGAAGGCCTAAGCAAGCATTTTGACTTCACATAAAATAGAGGTCTGTGGTGCAGGTCATCACTGCAACCCACTGTTAGTTGGTATTGAATATAAGTTAGAACATACTTGAAGGCAAAATTAACATTCATGTTGATTTTTCGTCTTCTAATTCCCTCCAAATTGTTTAGTAATTTGTTTCAAAACATGTAGCACAATATCANCCTTCTAATTCCCTCCAAATTGTCAAGATCAAAATAGAACATTGATTTTTTTTAAGAAAAGAAAGAAAAAATAAAATCCAGTCTAATGCTGTATGCATTGTAGAGCTACATTTGTGCCTTGTGATACTACTGAACAGCCATTTATGTGCAAGTGTTCTATCAGCCAGATAACTATGAGGATGGGTCTTGAGCAGCAGCTGTGATGTTGTCCTCCTGCTGGTAAACTAGTGAAATGTCACATTAAAGGAAAATGGTGCAACTGAAAATGGTCAAGCTGCAACCTCATGACACTATTTTTTAAGAGAAAAAAAAGAAAACTTTCCCCATTTTTACATTTTTGGAAATGTTAACTGGAACACGTTGGCCAGGAAATNTAAGAGAAAAAAAAGAAAACTTTCCCCATTTTAACATTTTTGGAAATGTTAACTGGAACACGTTGGCCAGGAAATACATACAATATTTCCAAAGCCTTGCAGTGATTAAATGTTTTATTAATGCTCATCTTTAATTGACAATAAATCCAGAGTTGATATGGACTTACATAGCAATGTCAGCACATCAGTTACGATGAATATGCTTTCTCTGACAAAATGTACAATACAAAGGAGAGTATAAAAACAAAGAAATTAATTTACTGCACTAGCCAGTTGAAATATGGATTCGAAAGCAACAATCAGCTTCCCACACAGGACACAGAGAGTGAGAGCATCAGCAGCACATGCTACATATCATACTGGTGTTTATTGCTGACTACAGCAGTATAGGACTTGAACTGATCATTGCTCATGAAAGGCCAGCTGTTGGAGAAGTAGCTCCAGTGGGCCAGCACAAAACTTTTACTGGAAGGTCCTGCTGATGACAGATGAGGAGATTAACATGAGAGCGGTCAGGTGGAAATCCCACAAAACAGTTGGAGATGCTGGCGTTAACACCAAGAAGAAAGCAGATTCATCCCATCAAGCACAGAGATGGTGAAAAGAGATGGAAGAGAGAGAAACATGTCTCCTCACTTTTTGACAACAGGATTTGACGTGAGCTGAGAAAGGGCACGGCTCATCAGCTTGGACTACAAAGATCCTTCGCTGTCAAACTTGAGACTTCTCAAGTTCAGTTGAGCTGTCAGCAGCTGTCTTGAAACAGACACCCCAGTAGGAGGGCTAGAGACCCTACCCTTTTCTATAACAGGAAAGAGGGGACTTGGAGGGCATAAAGAAACAGCGGCATGGCATAGGAGACTGACACCTTCTGTATATTGGATGTAATGTGAAATCATTAGTGACCAAGACACTGGGAAGGATTTAGTAGCATCACCGCTGCTTTTACAAATAGATAATAATCTCACCAGTGCACAACTATAAGGCCTGAGTTATAAGCAGTTGAGACATTAGACATAGTGGATGTTTGAGACTCTAAGCACTCTCTTGCCCCAGTGAATCTGACAGGCAGCTGGAGGGTAGTCATTCACTGTAACATTATTGGCCAGAGGACCATGTGACCTTTGTTGCAGTGCTAAGAGCAAACTGCCTCAAGCCACTGTAGGGCACCCAATCAACCAGCAAGATCTAGCATAGCTATAGGCTGTCCAATTGCATGGAAAACAACTCTCACAGAATGCTGCAGAAATAAAAGTTATTCTTGGGATGAGTTTGTCTTGTTACAAAACCAAATCTGCATGGATGTAAAATGAAGTGTCTTTTGAAAGGTCTCTCAGCCTTTGGAAACAGTTGTATAATGTCTTCTGTGGCTCTGCAGGGCCTTTCCAAAGTTTGAAAAAAGAACAAAAAACTGATGATATAATCAAAATTATCTCATCTTGGGCTTGAGACTTTTGAACAGAAACTTTGCGTTACAAATTGGTGGTGTGGGATTTTAAATACATGGTCATTTATAAGGTAATTAAATAAAAGGTACCATTCTGACACAATATTGAAATAGTAGGATCCAGTTATTTTTGGAGCTTGACCTATATTAGGGAGTAAATAAGGCAGGATGTCTTCACCTTTAATTTCGCCTTCCATGAAATAATTGGTCTCAAGTGAGTCCAACTTTTCTGCCACAGAATTCCTTAAGTAGAGTTCATATGCAAAACTCTTCCTTTAAATGATTCGTGTCTCCATTATGTGTAAGATAATCAACAAGATCAACTTTCTTGTAGAAAGTACTTTATTGGGCATGATGGACTCAATGTTCTAGTATGTGGAGGGCACATTTACCTGTCAGCATCAAACTTCCATACATGATTCATGATTGGTGCTGATGAAGAACAGGCAGAGACAGAGTCTTTTTATATAAACCTGACTGCAGCCGTTTCTTTAAATGCTGAAGCAAGGCCATATCTTTATCTCTATGAGATTCTGTCAGATACTGTCACACTATCTCAACTAAGAAACTGATGGCCATTTCATGACTACTTTTTTCATTTACTGCTGCTTTCAGTGAAAAAAAAAAAGATTCACTTTCATCATTATACATCTCTGAAGGACATTTGCGCAATCAAACAAGAAATTAATTTGCTCTTAGCTTAACTTGCACTTTTTCAAAATCATAACCTAAATAAAAAAGGATGAGCCAGAGCATTATGTTCATCATGTTTTCTTTGTCATTGCCTTGAAACAATTGTTATGAAGCATGGTGTTATTTGGGAAGAGAAAAATGCAAATGGAGGCTTTACATTTTTCACAGTAATTAGCAGTAGAAAATTCTTAAGTGACCAACAAAAATCCAGACTCAGTGTCCATGTTGTGATACAGAAAAATGAGTTTTATTCTCATGTTAATGTCTCAACATACAAATCACAAAGTTCAATCAGTACCTGGCATCTAGACTCTAAAGAATACAACCATTTCTCATTGTATCCCACTCTTCCTCTAACATCTGCCATCTACTCAGAAAAATAGTAACATTACAGTTTACTTCTACTTATTTTCTTAGCCCAATAGTCAAACTTGTGGACCAAATTTCCTTTGAAAAACTGTGCAAGAATAGATCCCTTTTTAATAATTCAAATAAGTGATCCTTTTTTCTAATTTAGAATAAAAGGTCCTCAATGAAATGTAAGGAACTGATATGATACATAAAAATGTGTATTAGTTACAGTAGAAATTATAGTACCTATTCATAGTCTACTGAAAACCTAGGAACAGTTACATGTTTAAGGTTCACAGATAAACAAGTGCAAAACAGAAATAAAAGGATAAAGTTGCCTTCGTGGTTTTTGGCACAAAATACGGGATATGGTTTGAGGAAGGGCAGAATATTTTTGTCAATATTTTTTTCCTCCTGAATAAAAAATACAATTAAATAACAATGAAAAGTCACTAACATTTAAATGGATCCAGAGGAAAACCCTTTAAGATATTACCCTGCAAAATTTTGCTTCATAGTGTCTCTTTTCATGAGAACATCGATAAGTGACTGACAACCAACCACAAAAAAACAAAAATAAGTTCTCAAAAAAACATGCTAATACCTGCTAAGACATGACTTGACAGCCAGACGTTCCTAGGCATATCACCTAGTGAAAATACATGTAATATATATTTATTTATATATTTATATATATACTGTATATTTGTTTTTTCAGATGTATCTGCATACTGTATATGTTATACTCTATATTGTTGTTAAATACATGTTAAAGAGATAGAATGATAGTTACACAGTGGTCTGTCTAGCCCTGGAGTGCATTCTGAGGAGTTAACCTGTTGGCCGCTGCTTCGGCCTACCCTCAAAACCTCACCATTGTCATGCACTCTCCACTGCACTGATCTCAAATCAGCCCCTGATTCAACTAGTAGATGGGTGAGATGACACACTAGATCTTAAAAGATAAAACTTTAACAAATCCCTAAGTGTTCTAGCTAAATGACCAGGAGCTGGTTTCAGATCAGGCTTCTTCTCCAAAGGCACTTCCGAAAGGCCCATAAACTGTCTGTGCACCCGGCTACTATGGAAACACAATGCATAGAGCAAACATCAATGTGTTTTGAGTTTTCGTCATTGTCACTGCTGACAGTCAGGTTCAGTGTGACCATAGCTACATACTTCAGAGGTTTGGTGCTTTTGCACATTTGTGATGAAACACCACCAAGAGTGTGAAGTCTGATCCTGGCATTTCATTTATATAGCATCATATTCCTGCTAATGAGCAACCATGATTCAACTCAGCTGAAATTGTCATTACAATTTTGAACAACAGTCTCAATGTTGTTTTCTCAGTCACTCATTCATTCACTCACTTACACACACGCAAACATATACAATTAGTTGTCAGTCATCATCATACGGGTGCATAATTGTAGGGAAACCACATGTCATTTGGTACATGGGTGGGGTGGGAGGGGGGTTGCTGAACTTCATTAGTGTTGAGGTTTGTGTACACAGGGGAGGGACACGCATTCAAGCATATATTGAACACCAATAGTCAGACTTGTCTTTCTGACTGTAAACGGACGCTTACAATGCAGCATTACAAATACACCACCAGAAACCCTTGGGGAAGACTGAATGCACGTTAATGTTGAGATCCAGTGCTACTAACCTGCTCCGGAGTACATCAGAATAGGAGGCTTTGATTATAAATCATAACAAAGACACAATAAAAAAATATCAATAATTTACATAACTAGCTCACTGTAGTGTACCTATTGGTATAGTGTGAAAAGGGTTAATTAGTGTTTGGGAATGGAGATGAAAGACGCAGCTTGCTGTAGTGGCTGTCAGTCTCCTCTAGGGGCAGCCGAGTGGAGTCCACAGGACTTTACTTTGTTCCTGATCAACTATAGTCATGATCTGAGTGCAAATGTAAGGGAGGGTCCCGCCTTGGACAATACCTGTGGGGAGAGTTTTGTCAGGGAATGTTTATCATAATGCAAAGAAAGTACTATTCCTTCTGTAATGACAGATTTTGATATTGTATGAGTGGTTGCATACAAACCTGTGAAAAATTTGCTGTACTCTTGCTCTATCTTCTGTGCACTTTCAAACTGCTCCTTGGAATGTTTCTGAGATATTTTGTCCCGCAGATACACAGGATCTTTCTGCTCCCTGTGAAGAAGTGGAGGGTCATTCAGTGCAGAGCTTTTGAGGTATGAATTCAACACCAATTTCCAGTTATCTATTACATTTTGATCATCTGTATTTGAGCTTTCAGCTGATAAAACATCTTCTTTAATTTAGAATTTACTTGTTTTTCATTTTGCCAGTGATGATGTTGGGAGAGAGATCTAAAATTGATCACAAATTATCCAATTATTATTTTAAATATGTGATGACAATGTCAGCATTATTCCTGGCAAACATTTATGATATTTTTATGAAGTGAAGGAGGGACACAATACTGAGAGCCCCTATTTTAAAAAGAAAAAAATATGCATGTTTCACCAGCTGTTTGGGATTATGCAAGTGTGTGTGGTGGAGTGGAGACATGCCAAAGGGTTCATGGAAGGATGGAGACTGTGAAGGCTTATCCTGCTCCATCCGCATGCACACACACAAAGTGGGCATGGATGCTGCTTTACCAGGACATCCCCCATCATTTTACTTCTGACATTGGCACAGCACTCCAGGCCCCACTTACTAAGCATTTTGTGTGTGTGTGTGTGTGTGTGTGTGTGTGTGTGTGTGTGTGTGTGTGTGTGTGTGGCAGCACAAAAATAACTGACACTGAAGGGAAATCTTGGTCTGTCCTAATTAGTGTTATGAAACAGGGTGCCACTTACTTGATCTGCTTGGCGTTTTTGTAGCGCACAAAAACAACAATTGGATAAATGTGAACGCTGTGCAGCCTTTCGATGGCATGCGGGGCAATGTCAAGCAAACAGTGACAGCCCTGTGCCAAAAAAAAAAAGAAAACAGAACATCACATCGATCTCCAATACCAATAAAATCAATACGATCTTCAGCACACAGGTTAAAAACTTTGTCATGCCTGATAAAATTTCATGAAGAAAAATGGACTGATTAATACCTTATCTGTTATTTCCTTTATAGAAGCAACAGTGGTCACATCAAAATGGCCACTCCTGCGTTTGTAGTCGATAAAGAGGCAGTCTTTAACGCCCCGCTCAATGGCTTGCTGGGATGCCTTCATCACCTCTGCAGACATAACAAAAAGAGAGAAAGAGTAAAGAAAACTACATTTTCCTTGTGGAGTGAAGGAATCATACTGCACAATGCAGAACAATCATTTGCTTATTTACAGTACAAACTTTCATTGATTTTTATAGTTGACAAACACCTAGGTGAAGTGAACTCACCCAGTACACATCTGCAAAATTTCCCTGGAGACTCTTTGACCAGCATCTCCTTCACTGGGTCAGTCAATGGCCCGAGGACAAGAACTGGTCGGGGAGAGGTGCACTCTACCTTCTGGACCCTCTGGTATGCCAGGCTCACACAATCTGATGCAAAACACCCACCCCCCCAAAAACAGCACAGGTCAATCAAAGCCATAATCTCAACAAAAATCATGGTACCTACAACCTCAATTTAATTTTAAAAAATAGCAAAACCTTTCTGCTCACCATCAAGAAAGGGGATGGAGTCTGTGCTGATGGCATCTAGAGCCACCATCTCTTTACTGTCTTTGGAGCTGCTGCGTTTGTGTTTCTGTTTTCTCCTGAAGAATGATCTGCGGGCTGCTGCAGAGAGAGTCTTACTCGAGTCTTCCTTCATTTCTGTTACACTGTGTCTGCGATAAAACTCTTGGTCCATCCTATACCACAAATAAAAAAAAAAAGTAGATTCACTCAAAAGAATCTGCACATAAGAAGACTGCCACGTGCAATTGTGTATAAAAGTTTTTTTCATCATTTAAGCTTGAGAAGATTCTAACTGGTGAGGACTATAAGAATTGCATTCGCTTAGAATGTATTGCTACTGGCAGCTACACAACAACAATATCAGAATCACTATATTATTTAACTACCATAGATGTGCAGAAAATGTGTTTTGCAACATCAATACACAAGCAATAGGAGGACAACAGAACCTTGAATAAAGTGCATAAGGTCAGTCCAAAACATATGGAAGAGACATTGTAGCAGTATGGCACAGATTGTTGTCACAGCTGTTACAAAGTGTCCACTGGCTTAAAAATGTATGTGTGTAAGCGTGTCTCGCATTCTCAACCCACATGTACTTGCTGGGGATCTGCCCCCTCTGGATCTGCTGTGCGTTCTCGTCTAGCTGCCAGGCCATCCACGTCCCAAAGCTGCCCTTTGGTAAAGACTCATCCACGAACAGGATGTCATCCTTCTTAAAACTGAGGTCCCCCTCGGCCTCACCCACCCGGTCGTAAAGTGCTCTGGTGGGAGGGAGAGACAAAGATAGATGGGAAGTTATGAAGGGGAGGGCGGAGGGAGTGAAGGAGCGTGAAGTTGATTCAGTGAGAGAGTATCAGACAAGAAAGGTGTGAAAAGAACAAGATAAAGAGTCAGAGATAGAACGAGGGTAAGAAAGGAAGTGTAGGGAGAGTTTATCTATTGACAGTGTAGGCTTTGCCTGTCTCCTGTTGGAGCTTCGCAAGTCATTCCCAAGCAGCCTATCTGTGACAGCCAGGCAGGCTGAGTGTATTTACTGCAGATGACATCACAAGACCACTTGCCTATATGACAAGTGACTGCGGCAGCTGCTGCAACACACCCCAACAGATTCCATAAAATAAAACATGACTATTTTGGAGCTTCATTTTCCATTCATACATAATGTATTTCTAATAACCTGGAAAAAACTGAGGACAAAATTGGTTGTGGTGTGTAGTGAGAAGAGAGAGATTAGATAACCTAAATTTGTGATTAGCATCGTCACAGTCACACAGTAGATCTGGTACATAATTGGTTAGATGAGAAAGATTGCAGTTTGTCCAAGGGGTGCTCCAGTGGTGGTTCTATAAATAGTTGCGTGGACAGAGCTTGTGGAAAATTATGGAAAATCTGTTTCTTTATTAGAGCTGTATAACATAAATGCCCAACAATGATTTTTGTGAGTGTGTAATGTGTATATAAGCAGTGTACACGTACCTAATATAAAAGCCATCTCCTGGAACATCTTTGAGCATGCTGAAGTCATCCGGCCGATGCTGCACCTTGAATGTGACAGTCTCAGCAGGCTTCAGCATCTCAACATACACTTCCTCTGCAGTCTTATTCTTCATATTCACCAAGTTATACTGAAAGGCAGGAGATTGAAAAGAAAAAAAAAACAAAGAAAGAGGGTAAGAGAACTTCATATTATGAAAAACAAGACAAACTCAAGGTGAGGAGAAAATAAATTTGCTGAGCCTTTGAAGGGCCCTCTAATAAACAGCGACATTTCCTCCAAGCTTTCAGCTGTATTAAAGTGTCGCAGTATTGATTTGTGCCATGTATGGGGAAGAAAACAAACAGGATTGGAGATTGAAGGACGCACTGATGTGGTACAGCCTGATGACAAAGCTGCATGGCAATTCAGATAGCAGGTCGTTTGTGGTGGGAGAGCTAAGTGGGACCATGCCAGGAATTGTCTATTATGAGTTTGCGGTGCTCTTGTCAGATCACAAACGTTGAGTGACAGAATGCAGACAGAAAAAAAAAAAGGCAACACTTTTTTCATAGCGCTCAAGTTCAAATTAATGACATTCCACCAAGCTTTATAGCATTCAAGAGACTGTAAATATTTTAAAAGTGTCTAGCTTTGAGAACATTTCAAAAAACAGTAGTTGTATTTGCATCTCTTTACTGCCTTACAAAAATCTACAGCATCATGTGAAATCATATTAGCGGAAAGTACTCATGCTCAAGAATTGTAAATGTGACAAACTGTATTCCACTTTATCGCCATTTTTTGCACAGACCATTGGTCATGGAGATGTGTGTATAACTCTTTATGCATACATTATGATAGTTCTTGTCATTAGGTTTTGTGTATCTATGCATGTATGTAAAAGCAGAAATCCAAACCTCCATGATGAGGTCACCAGGAAGCAGCCCGTCAGCGCCTCTAGCAGGACTGTCCTCATCTAGACTCTCTATATAGACGCCCCGGAGGTTCCCACCACATAGCGTGACTCCCACCTCCACCCCAGGCCTGCGCACTGTCACAAGGCGTGGCTCAACTGC
>JANJYP010061948.1:0-23230 GCA_024605115.1 Rastrelliger brachysoma
CGACCCAGACACATGCTGACCCTGCCCACACCTCCATATGGCCTACAGAAGAGCCTAGAGAAGTATGATGTTCTTCTAAGCAATAAATAATGAGAAACTGTATTTATAGTAATATAAGAGCATGTGATGATTCCTATTCATCATTGAAAATCAGTTTAAAGCATAGTAACAAATATCTTTAACTGCTTCTGTCAGAGATCGGTGATTTAAAAAGAAATATTCATGACATTTAAAGTTACAGGCACTCTTGGGGCTATGGCCAAGTCATAATTTTGACCAAAATTACTGTATGTCATCAAAAAATGAATTATATTGTGTGGGCTTGACCTGCACTTAATTATAGTGCAGGTTAAAGAGATACACAGAAACACACACACAGCATTCATTTCTAAGTCAAATCTCTATTCTCCCTATGGTCACTTCGCCCTGAAACATAGATATTCATGTAGCATCTGCGCTCCCTGACATCAGCATTATCATGTGCATTTGTTCCCACAGTGCAGAGATCGACCAGAAGTTGCAGGAGATCATGAAACAGACGGGTTATCTGAAGATTGATGGTCAGGTGAGGTTTACCACATAATTTAGTTTGTCCTCAGAAAGAAGAATTGTTTTTTTTCCACTATGAAAAAGTAGTCAGGCTCGTATAGAAGCTGCAAAGGATTTTTGATAAATCATGTCATGATAGTAAACATGAAGTGTCCTTGAGCAGAGCGCTTCGTGTCTGTCTGGACAGCAACAACCATTCCTAGAATTTTTCTGTCTTTGACTACAAACAGAAGAATATTACTGTCTATTATTGTCTAATAACCATTGGCCTTGTTCAGTTATTTTGTTTTCTCCCTCTTCCAGCCTTCAGGTCTATTATCATAGTCAGTCAGTCAGGGTTTAAAGATGCTTGAGAAAATGATTGACTCACTGCTGTTGTTAGCCCAGAGGGGTTGCCACATCATTCACTCAATGAGATGTTACTCACAGCATCTGAGTTGTCACTGATTTAATTTTAACGAAGCAGGGAAATGATGCATCTTGCCAGTGTGTGCTGGTATTCTCAGCCACTGAGAGAACAACTTAATTACAGATCAAAACATTTGTTAGTACATGGCCAAGAGGGTTTACTGTTGCCTTACAATGCAGAAGATCAGAATAGTTCTCTCTGCTCATAGAAACAAGATTTAGTTTAGAATTTAATTATCTCAAGCTTGATCTAAAAATCAGTTTTTTATGTTTGTGCCTCTTTGTCTGTTCACAGAGGTATCCAGCAGAGGTAACAGACCTGATCAGTGAGGGGGAGATCGGCAGCGGCACCTGTGGACAGGTCTTCAAAGTGCGATTCAAGAAGACGGGCCACGTTATTGCTGTCAAAGTAAGAATGCATTCGCCCCAAAATGACAGTCCTCCTATTCATTTGACTGAGGTTTTATGCAATAAGAGGATGCACCTTAGCTTCAACTGATTGAGTTACTAGACATCCTGAGCTCCATAAATACACTGAATCATTGACAGGACAAAATCAAGACATTGATTTCGTCAAGACATGAAATAAACCCACGAATATCAGTCAGCACATTCAAAATACACCAGGAGCTTGATGCTCACCCGTGCTCACCCCAGCTTAGTCCTCCTCTCTTATATCCTGTTGTTCTTTAATTACAACTAGTTTACCAAAACATTGGCAGTAATCAGCCCACATAACAACCTCCTATTAAATAGATGACTTAATTGTAACCATCCAAGCTGTTTTAACTATTAGGCAGTCACTCAGCTCACTAGAGGAGTCTTTGTTTTGTCACCCCCTAATGGCTTAGTGCTTCACATCCACTATGGTATGTGTTTCATACATTCAAATACACTATTGTGTTTTTTTTTGTATGTGTCACCAGCAAATGCGTCGTACAGGAAACAAAGATGAGAACAAAAGGATCCTGATGGACCTGGATGTGGTGCTGAAGAGTCATGACTGCCCTTACATCATCCAGTGCTATGGCGCCATAGTTACCAACGTGGGTATCCATGTATCCAGTGTCCCGGAAAAACTGCCTTCATAACAACAAAATAATAATACATTTACAGTACACAGATTAATTGAACACTACAACAACACAAACTGAAGCTTTATTTTTATATTTGCAACCAGTGTGACTGCTTTCACACTTTCTGTACTTCCTATAATGAATAGTAAAGGATGGATGTGTGTGTTTGTTTACATGTACAGACGGATGTATTCATTGCCATGGAGCTGATGGGAACATGTGCAGAGAAGCTGAAGAAGAGAATCCAAGGCCCCATCCCAGAGCGAATCCTAGGAAAGATGACAGTGGCAGTAAGTGGAAGAAACATATATATATATATATATATATATATAATGAGAAAGTGTTAAACTGCTCACATGATTGTTTTGTTCTTATTGTTGTACCATGCGTGTGTCTGCTGCAGATAGTGAAAGCATTGCTTTACCTGAAAGAGAAACATGGTGTCATCCACCGGGATGTCAAACCCTCCAACATCCTCCTGGACGCTAAAGGTCAGATCAAACTGTGCGACTTTGGCATCAGCGGACGCCTCGTCGATTCCAAGGCAAAGACACGCAGCGCCGGCTGCGCAGCTTACATGGCAGTGAGTGAAAACACACACACTTACATACTGTACACATACAAGTAGCTCACACACAAAGTTATTGGAACCTGTCTGTCTTGCATATTGTCTTTGAAGCCTTACAAATAGATAATATATTTAAATTCAATCGATATGAGATAAATGAATGCAAACAGATGTTCTCATGAATTCCTTATACATACTGATTTCACAGTTTGAGTGTTGCATGTTTTTGTATCCCTGCAGCCTGAGAGAATAGACCCTCCAGATCCCACCAAACCTGACTATGACATCCGAGCAGATGTGTGGAGCCTTGGTATTTCTCTGGTAAAACTACTGTCATTTTATTACCATTTAAAATGAAACCTCTTTCACTTGTTCTCACAGTGCAGTGCTGATCAAGGGTGCTACAAGAATTGTCCATTTTTTGTGCCTTCTTATTAAAACTAGGCAAATTATACTACAAATGAACTAGCTGCCCCTGAAAACCAGAAGAGACACTATCAAATAAATATTGTCTTCACTAATATGTGAGGCATTTGTTCTCCATCATGGTGGATGTTAATGCCTCTTTGTGTCCTCTAGGTGGAGCTGGCCACTGGACAGTTTCCCTACAAGAACTGCAAGACAGACTTTGAGGTTCTGACCAAAGTACTGCAGGAAGATCCTCCTCTGCTGCCTCTCAGTATGGGCTTCTCCCTAGACTTCCAGTCCTTCGTCAAAGACTGGTGAGCAGCACTCTCATATTGTGAATACTTATTAAGTTAAAAAATTCAGGATAAATCCACAATATCTTTTAAAGCTCAGTTATTGCAGCCTCACTTCAGGTATGTGTCGTTCCACAGCCTCACAAAGGATCACAGAAAAAGGCCAAAATACCACCAGCTGCTGGTAAGTCTCTAATCTTAAAGAGCTGTAAAAACAAGATATTTTAGTTTAACCAAAATTATCAGATTTTTCAAGTGCATCTAAACTCTCACTCACTGCATTTTTGTTTGTATTTTTTCTGTCTTTCCTCATCCAGGAGCATAGTTTCATCCGGCGTTACGAGGTGCTGGAGGTGGACGTGGCCGGATGGTTCCAGACAGTGATGGATCGCACCGAGTCGCCTCGCAGCAGCCAGTGTTACAGCCATCAGCACCAGCTCCACTCGCTCTTCAGTAGGTAGCCTAGCCTATCCTAGCCCAGCCCGGTGTTAGCTTAGCCCTACGCTAGTCTAGCCTAGCTTTAGCTTTGCCAAGCCCAGACTTAGTCTGCCCTAGTCTAGCCCAGCGTTAGCAGCTAAGCCTAGCCTTAGACTCAGCCCGCCTGGTCATCTGTCCACCAGAGAACCTGAAGAGCCCTCAAAAGAGGGCAAGATGGAGACTTGATGGATGGACAGATGGATGATTGTCGGAGAGATTGACTTATGGATGGATGAATGGATTGATAGATGGATGAATGGATGGATGATGCAGGTGGTTCTGTTTATCAATGAGTTGAATCTGGACAGGCAGACATGGGAAGGATGGAACAGAGGGAAAGGTGCACACTGTAGTTGGCTTCATTATGTCTCGCCTATCACATCGTGTCGCATCACATTGTGTGTAACTGCCACACACCTGTACAAACTGTGTGTGTGTCTTGAATGTGTGTCTACATTTCCTCCACTTTTCATTAGTCATTTACGTACATGTCTGTCTCCAGCATTGATCCAAGCCGTTGGATTAGTCAACAGAGTAGTCACTACACACTGGAACAAAGCATCTGCTACATTAGCAAACATGAATCTCTTTTGTACATAAACATTACAGAGGACACAACAATATCCGGTGCAATTATGATTCTTCAGGTGTTTCTACTATCACACATTCTCAGGCTGTGTGTGTATATGTGTCTGTTTGCGTGTGTGTGAGAGAGAACGAGAGAGAGAGAGAGAGAGTGTGTGTGTGTGTGTGTGTGTGTGTGTGTGTGTGTGTGTGTGTGTGTGTGTGTGTGTGTGTGTGTGTGTGTGAATCTGTGTGTATGTATAGATATCAAGACACAGTCACTGGTGGGGGTTTTTGTTTGTTTTTAAAGTGGAATTTCCTCATCATTTTTTCACTTCACACTACAGCTCTAATACACAAACTGTAATGAAGTTACATGTTGGCCTATGCTTCATTTTTAATGTGTAATGATAGTAATTCTCATTAACATTTAATAGGAAATATGTTTAGAACACCCATTGTTTTATTTAGCAGCTGCTTAATTGGAAAAACACAATGAAAAAGATGTACAAAAAAATTAGCATTGCTTTCTAGCTTTGTAGAAAAGTCGTCATTTATGGGTTTGTTTTTTTTATTCAGAAAGAATTTGCTGGACTTTGAGAGTGTTATAAGAGATGGAAATATACTAAGAAGAGAAAAGCTTAATTAAAAAGAGAGGATAGAAGAGGGTTTGTACGTCTGTCTGCGATCACGTGGAAAACTGAGCGTGAGAAATGCTTGAGGATAAAATGGGAGCAGAGTGTTTTTTCATTCAGAAGGCCAAGAACATGAACTTATCTTGTACAAAGAATATATCTGAGGTAGATCTTATTACTTGTGGAGCATTTCTTTACTTTGTTCTCCGTTTGTCTACCTCTCCCTCTTTGTCCACCTCTCTGTCTGCCTCTGCTGTTTAGTGTGACGTAGAGCTCCACAATGTTACCAGACCAAAGGCTGCCTTTAGGTTGTTGGTGGTGCAGGCCAAGATACTTAGACCTGCTCCGAGAATATGTCAGACATTTTGACCATACATAGTCTTGATAAAGCAAGTTTTTATATCGTACAGCAGGGGTCTGAAACCACCAGCCTGCGGGCCACAAAATCTCAAAGCTGACCACAGCTGGTACAATCAGCTGAGAACTGATTGTATAATGGGGCCACCAACAGTTTTTTCTTTCATTATATCTGTACATTTTTCACTCTGTTATTATTATTTAAGAATTATCATTTTAATTTTTCCAGTGGTGCGACTAACAATTTTAACGTTTTCATTATTGATTAATCTCGTATCATTAATCATTCAGTCTATTAAATTTCACAGATCCACAGATGAGGGTCATAATTTCTACTTATTTGTACATCAAAAACATAACTATCTTATTGTTTTAAAGAAAAGCAGCAAATCTTCACATTTGAAATACTGAAACTGGTGAATTTTTGCTTCAAAAATAACTTAGAAGGATCATTAAAAATCATTGTAGATGAACTATCTGTCGCATGATTAGTGGATTCATCATTATCGTACCTTTCATCAGTGTGCAGATGTAGCTTAGACAAGAAGCTGTTGTTCTCCAGGAAAACAATGTGAAGCAACATTGCTCTACTAGAATTGTTAAAACCTGCTTTAAATACGTATTATAATATTCAGTCCCATTAGGAGAAAACATTGTGGTCCCCAGCTACTTTGTCTTTGAGACCTCTGACCCAGAGGACTGATAAATTGAAAAGGAGTGTGCCAGGCTCCATTAAACAAAGCACACCTCAACCGGTCAGAGTGTTTGAACTGTTGTGTGTAGATTTACTCTGAGTGCAGAGCAGTCACAGCCAAAGCCTGCTAGATATGCAGACTCAAACCTCTGCTCTCCCCCCCATCCCGCACTGAACCAAATCACTGCTAGACACAGAGAACTGAGGAGTGGCAGCAATAGAGAAGAAATCGTTAAGTGTCTGAGAGAGAGAGATTGAGGAATGTTGTCAAGATGGCAGAAAAGATGAGTGGAAATTCAAACAACAGGAAAAGGAAAGGATATTACAACTTGAGGTAAATAGGAAGGCAGGGAGTGTGAAAGTGTGATGGGAAGTTTAAAAGAAAAGTCAGATGGTTGGTACAGATGACAGGAAGTAAGTTTGTGAGTGAGAAGTGCAGAAAACATCAGCTCTGAGGCTAGCTAGTTATTGTAAAAAGCTTTCATGGTGTTACACCAACCTACCAATTATGATTTTAGTGAGTCAGTTAGCGTGTCATGTTGTGATGTATACTGTTCAAACTATTTATTTACATTGCTACTGCTGCTACTTTTTTTTATTGCTTTAGACGCTGCTGTCACTTCTTTTCCCCAAAGGACAAATACTTTATTCTTTTTTTTTTCTTTTAAGCCAAATAAGTGAATTAATGCAATGTCTACACATGTTACCAAATACAGAAGAGCAAGTCAGAAGAAGGTGAAAGCAAGTGAGCAGTGGTGGGTTAGATAGAAAGTGCAGGGAGGTCGACTTCACAAAAAGTACTAACTCACACACAGAATATAAACACACAGCTCACCTCAAATGTAGCTCTATGTGTAAAGGAAGTAGTTAATCATTTATATACCATCATAACACTACAAATGTACAGTGTAGATATGATTGAGGGGGATGTCTGTCTGTCCAGATGCTTCTTGTTACTTCCATCCTTCTGTCTGTCCATCCATTCGTCCATCTGTCCACAGGTCGCCTGCAAGCTTGACAACCTTGACAGTTCACACCAAAGGTGTCCACAACTCGACAAAATAAGAGAGCATTGTTGTTATTGTAATGACTATTGTTATTGACATTATAATTGATTACTCTCAGCTATGATATGTATGAAATCTATTTTATAGCTAGTGGGAGAAGGTGTAGGGGCAGCACTGTAGTGCAGCAGTGTGTGTGTGTCTGTGTGTGCGTGCGTGCCATATACTGTACAGGGGGAGACTGGCGCAATAACTCCTGACAACAGCCGAGCAATAAAACCAGCTGGCTTGTCCTTTTACTCAGTGAATCAAACTCAACGACACAGCCTGTATCAAGAAGCATGCTTACCATAGTCTGGCTTTCTTTTGGCTTCACTGAGCCACTCAAGTAATCCCAAAGCTGATTTTAAACTAGTTCAGTTAACTGATCCATTTACAGATGAGTGGCAAAAGGAAAAAACAACAAAATGTGATAAGTTGGGTCATCATATGCCACAAGAACAGCTTTAGTGCATGTTGGCATTGTCTCACATTCTCTCATTTGGTGTTGTAATGATGGTGGTGGAGAGCATTGTCTCACTCTGTCCTAAATCTCCTATAGGCGTTCAAATAGCCTGACTTTTTAACGGGTTGAATCAAGTCTTAGAAACACTGCACCCTCAGAAGCTGTTCAAACTTTGGAAAGAACCTAAACTCCTTCTGATGTGTAAACTGAATTCAAGTAAAGCACAGTAGTGCTCCAGTAATTACTGTTGTTCATCAGATCTAATGATGGATTTAGAGTATAAAAACAGTGAGACAAACACAGTTCTCAAATTGACCTCCTGAAACAATCAAAAATTTGCCCATGTGATTTTCTATTTATTTAAACAGTATAAGTTACTTTTATATAACTTAATGTCACTAAGTCAGACAGGGTTGAAATCACAAATTTGATTATCATGGAAATCAAAGTAATTCTGTTATTTTAAGAATGATGATGTCAGTCTTGTTTCTCTTTATGACTTGTTCTTTTATTGTGAACTCTGTACTAATGTCCATGTCAGATAACCTCTGTGGTTAACGACTCCATTTCTCCACTAATCTGATTGGTCAGTTCAAGAGTCTAGCATAAGTTACTATGGTGATGCAACACTGCTAAAAAGTAGATGTCTTTGTGGTGCTGGAAAACCAGAGTGAAGCCAAAAGAAGAGCCAGACAATCCACTAATGTGTCTTGATGAGCGGATGTGAGCCATTAGCATGAGTCCAGAGTGTGACCTGGAACTGATTAAGCCCTGGTCTACCCTCAAGAGTGGACGGGGATGACATTAGCAACATTGCTTTGCTAATGTCATCTTGAGTAAACTGTCCAAATAACATTTCAGGGTCGACACATGTATATACACCTGAATCTGTTGCTTTGCAGCCATTATCCATACTGAACCTGCAGCACAGCATACTCATTGGTTGATTAAAAAAAAACAACTCACTATCAGAGATGGTCCAACCCAGTTTGCATCTGCAAACACATAGATAGATAGCACCCAGTCTCCCACTGTTGAGTTTCTCTGTTGCTAAGCTGTGTTTTACAAACACGTGCACACACTCACTCAACCATGCTGTCTGTGTGCATTTCCATCTAAACACCTGATTGGGTGACGGTGCAAAGCTGCACCACTGTGAAACCAGGTCGAGCCAGGTGTGCATCTGCTCATAACGACTGTCAGTGTGTGCCAGGAAGCAAAACATCACTCATGTACACACACATCCACACCAAATGTAAAAAGTTATCCCATACTACACAGCGATGCTGGCTACTGCCAATAGTGGCTTTATGTGTATATTAGCTTGCCTGGTGTGAGGCCAGCGCTGTATTAAAAACAGTAAAGCTAGCTCATAGTGCATACCTGCGCTGTGCCTTGGCACCAATGAGGGGGGCGGAGGGGAGTGTGTGTGTGCGTGTGTCGTAACCCCATCTGTAAGTAAAACCAAATATCATTTTCACTATGCAGTCATTCAAACCATGTCGGCTTGCTTCAATGAGGGGAAAAAAGCCTCCTGTACATACACAGATTTACGGATAAACTGGAGTTAGCGACAGTGTGCGATGTTTTTCTTTTCGAGTCCCTCCTCCCCACTGTGATTAACATCACCGCCTTCAGCTAGTTCACCGAGAAACCAGAGAGCAAGAGATATGTTTTGAATGAGCTGACAAATATTTAAGGATTGTATTTGGGGTCAGGGAGGGGGTTAGACTGGGGTTTGTAGTTTTGGGGGGAGGTACAGATCAATGCTGTAAAGTATATCAATTGCATGTTATTGTCACCGCTGTAACTGCCATTGTTTTTTTGGTTTGTTTGTTTTTGGGTTTTATTTTTTTCTTTCAAGACAACAGTTGTTTGGGGCGGGGATGCACAAAACTTTATCCTTATTTATGATTTTTACACATGTAGTCTGTATTTTTGTTTTTGAGAAAATGTTGAATTGTTGTGTATGTAGGAAAAGACACACTTTTGTTTATTTGTTTTGTGTGTATGTTCACCGTCAACTTTGCAATATACTTTTTTTTTTTTTTTTCACTTTGGACCCGTCACTAGTCATCAAAGAGGTGGAAGAGAAGCTGTATCTTTATTAGCAGACAGTGTTTGTCAGAAAAATGTCCTGTTTTTCCCTTATGTGCCCTGTGTCTTTCTTTTCAGTTATGTGTGTGTGCGTGTGTGTTTGATGTTTATTCGTCTACCAAAAGTCTTTATTGATGGTGATTATTATTATTAGCTTTTTTTTCTTGTCCTTTGTTTTGTTATTTTTTNCATGTGCCCTGTGTCTTTCTTTTCAGTTATGTGTGTGTGCGTGTGTGTGTTTGATGTTTATTCGTCTACCAAAAGTCTTTATTGATGGTGATTATTAGCTTTTTTTTCTTGTCCTTTGTTTTGTTATTTTTTTATTATGCTTACTATGATTACTGTTTTTATTTTTATTTTTTGTTATTATTATAATTATCATTATTATTAATATTATTATTATTATCATCATTCAGGGCAAAGTTGACACCAAATTGAACAAAGAAATAAGAAATCAGTGCTGAGAGCTGGATAATATTGTCCCATTTCTCAAAAGGTTGCTTTTACTGGCGAGGTGGAGCAGTTGTTTTTCTCACACTGTAGTGTCTGTCCACCTTATTTAAACCGCCGCATAAAGATAACCTCTGAGCTGAAAGTAATAGTATTATTATTATTATATATTGTTTTACTTTGATCAGATATCATGATCAATTTATTACTTGTTACCCCAGTTTGGGACATAAATTGTGTGCTGTTATTTTATTATTTTCCCCCCTTCTCATCCCTGCCCACTGCTTTTGGGTTTTATATTTTATTCTATTTTATTTTATGATTTATTTTTTTTTTAATTATTATTCTTTCTGGTTTGTTTGATGCTGTACTAGCGAGCTGATTGGTCAAATACCAGATTTTTTTTTTTTTCCTTTTTTTTTCTGATG
Source organism: Rastrelliger brachysoma (assembly GCA_024605115.1). NCBI lineage: Eukaryota > Metazoa > Chordata > Actinopteri > Scombriformes > Scombridae > Rastrelliger > Rastrelliger brachysoma. Next base: position 10,514 of record JANJYP010061948.1, read on the forward strand.
CTGAGACTGTCATGACTGATGTTGCACTTGTGATGGGTTTTATTTAGTTTTTTGTTTTGTGTTGCAGACTGGGATTGTTGTGCAGAGAGGAGAATACTGGGTGTGAAAATGTGCAAACATTTTTAATTTTTTTCCTTATTTTCTTTAAAGTCACAGCAGTTATTTGATCAATCATAGATCTGTGACACAGAGCAAGAAAGTGATTCAACAGTGTATTTTTTTCACTGATATTTATTTATTGGTTATGTTTGTGTTTTTTGGTTTGTTTGTTTTTTTATGTTAATTGCTTTTTTGTGGAGGGCAAATAGGACTCAAGGTAGAGGATTTAGTCAAAAATTGGCAATTTACCATTTGTACTCCACCATCACACTAACATATAATCTCTGTTAAATTACAGATTAAAAATTTCAACCAGAAATTTACAGCACAGTAAAGTGCAGTCTGACATCCATTATTTTGTTTACTGTTTACCCTCTCAGAAGGCCCCAACAAACAAACTGCTCATGGTTTCAAGCTGAGTATCCACAGCATGGTATATTTGAACTCTAGTGCTTTGCTAAGAATCACAATTAAAGCTTGTATTGTTTGAAACATGGATGGTTTTTAAATCAGTAAATACTGAATGCCAGCTACAAAGCAGACTAGACTTGTTTTGTTTGTTTCTTTTGAGTTTTAGGTATTTCATCTGATGATAACTACTCTGTAGGTGTGTCCCTGTTAGTGAGGTGGGACGCACCTGCTTTGAAAATATCATCGAAGTTTGTTCTCAGTCTAGATTGCATGACTTTGCTAGTTTGCAGGGTGGGGGGAGGGTTGACTTCAGCTGCAGTTCAAAGTCTTGTATGTACATCACCATGGATATGTTGTCTTGACAGTTGTATCAATTGACACAGCTTTACTGCCTGGTCCTTTTTATTTTTGTTGTTTTTTGTTTTGTTTTTGGCTGTATTTTATTTCCCTCTCCCCACCCTCACATCCGAGTCTCATTTCAAACAGAATAAATGCCATTATATTGTGAATACCTCAGGATTTTTTTGGAGAAAAAAATAATAAAACACTTAAAAATCAAATAAATAAATAAAAACTCATGTAATTTGATGTCAGTGACTTTTTTTCTATTTCATTTTACATAAAGCCTGTCTTAAATGAAGGTTTGTTATAGTTTGCAAAGTGGTGCAACAAGATAGTTCACTGAAGGCAGCAAAAATAAACCAACAGGGCAACAACTGAGTGGAAAACCCCTGAAGTACGACTGAACCGCTTGTAGAAAAAGTCAACTAGCAGCTAATGTGATCAGATTAACACAAGTGTTTTCATTGATAATTTTATTTGACAGTACTAAGAAATTAGCACATTTTCTTTCATTCTAGGCTTGTGCATTTAAAAGCATTTAATAAAACAGTGCAAAATAAACTAAATTACACCTAAATACAGCAAAGACAGATTTATAGCTCAAGTTGAATTTAATTACTGACATGATTTTACTCCCTACACTAGTATAAAAGACAGAGCTACTGGTGATCATGGGTAACGGAGAAATTAAAATGTCGCTGTTGACTGCTGATTAAGGTAAATCAACATTTTCCTGTTTTGCACTTTCACTTTCTACTGTCCAATGCACACTGTGGCTGACACCTTTTCGCTTTCACTTTCATTAACCCTGTTGGACCAGTTTCTGAGAAATCATGTGCTGCATTCCAGTCTTACCAATGGTTTGATTGGCTGAGCTGCAGTCAGGAGAGATATGAGTTCACTATAAGAGACAACAATTCTGAAACATCACATCAACTGAGAACAAATACCAACATGGCTGGAGGTAAGTACCCTTTTTGTTGAAATTTGTCAGGTCATGATCCACAACAACCAAGTGAGACTCACTGAAACACAGCTTCAGATTTTGGTGATGCAATGCTACTTTTCTTTAGCATTAGACCAGATCCAGATCAAAAACAACTTTTTTTGTTGAATGACAGGGCTACTATTTCTGATCATGATGTATGTTATGACATTTTTGATAGTAAATGTGGACAACAATGTCACAATAGTGAATGATTCTTTTTATACCAGCCAGTAACACCATTGAGAAAAAATACAAGACAAAGGAGTAGTAGTAAAGTGTTCTTTTACTATCAAAGTCTTTTTGTTAAAGTAGAGACAACAGGTGATAAAATATGGATAAAACAGTTTAGTCTTTAAAAAAGGGGGAAGTTTAAAGGCCTCGGGTGGGATGAGGAAGGGGGATCCTGGCCATTGACTCNGGAGGAAGTTTAAAGGCCTCGGGTGGGATGAGGAAGGGGGATCCTGGCCATTGACTCCATTTCAGTCTTGGGTGCTGAGTCCGTCTTCCGTTCCAGCTTTACTTTAAAGTTGCGTTGATTCCAGCCCCTGCTTTCCGTTCCTTCTGTTGTTCTTTTGTCACCTCTGGTATCATCCTCTCCTGTAGCTCCTTCTCCTCATGTGTCCTCTCACACCATTTTCCTGTGTCTGTCTGCCTGTGTCTGTTCCACACACCTGCATTAATCAATCCAGCTCACTGCCATGGGCTCCTCCCAATCCTGTAGTAGTTTGTCACAGGTGCATCTAATCGNCTGCCTGTGTCTGTTCCACACACCTGCATTAATCAATCCAGCTCACTGCCATGGGCTCCTCCCAATCCTGTAGTAGTTTGTCACAGGTGCATCTAATCGTCTGACCTGATCCAGCAATGGATTAGAAAAAACAAAAAAAAGCAAACAACCGTGCAGCAACATGCATCATAAATAATATGTAATTTATATCCAAAATAAAAAGCACATCAAATACTGGATCAGACAAAAAAAACCCTACTTATTCCCACCTGTGACAACAATATTAGTGAGAGAAAATCACCCTCCTCGTATCTGTGATGAATTTCAATTTGAAGCTACAGCCGGTTAATTTAGTTTAGTAGGAGCCAGGAAGAAACAGTTAGTCTGATTTAGTCCAAATGTAACAAAATCCACCTGTCATTCCAGATCTCTGAAACTCAAGAATTACATCTAATTTAATCTGTACATTATCAAAATATATATTTTTTAAAAATCTCCATTTGTCCAGTACTTTCATTCCCATCATCCTCAGCTGTAGTTCATGTAATCGTGAGCATGCTGGTATTAGCATTTAGCTCAGAGAACCACTATAAACTCTTAATAATTATATTACCTGTAAAGCAATATTAATACTAGAAAAGCAATTTTAAATGAGATATTTTCATGATACTGAACAATGTGACACAAACATGAACTTTTTACATGATGAAGTTTAAATTAATAGAAGCTTATATTTCCCTCCAGAGGCTGCGGATGATCTTCCATACATTAACAAGTACAAAAATAAGATTATCAACGCTGCAAACAATCATGGAGTGCCACCTTCAATCGTGGCTGGCATCATCTCCAGAGAGACCCGTGGAGGCAGAGGGTCAGGTCTCGTAAATGGCTGGGGAGACCACGGGAATGCCTTTGGACTGATGCAGGTTTGTGTTCTACACACAAGTCTCTGTCTAACACACTCTCTGTATCCACCTCCCCTTAGTAATGCCTTTTTTTATGGTTTCTAGGTTGACAAGCACTGGCACACGCCAAGGGGTGCGTGGGACAGCCAGGAACATATNTATGGTTTCTAGGTTGACAAGCGCTGGCACACGCCAAGGGGTGCGTGGGACAGCCAGGAACATATTGAGCAAGGAATTGAGATTCTAAAGGACTGCTACAATGAAGTGGCTAGAAAATTTCCCAGTATGCCTGACAAGATGAGAGGTACAGATCACCCACCTGAAGGGTTGTCTACGTGTCCTTGGGGTGTTAAACCATGTTTACAACCTCATCTCACCTTATTTTTCTGTCTCTTTCAAATTATTTTCTTCCTGCTTTATTTAGGAGCACTGGCTGCCTACAATATGGGTGCCCAAAACATGAACCCCAACAACGTGGACGCTCACACAACTGGAGGCAACTACTCCTGTGATGTCACTGCTAGGGCCCAGTACTATGCAAGTAAAGGGTATTAACTCTGAGAGCTTACCCATTTCTGACTTGAAGTTAAATTTAAATAGGAAATAAATCTAATATCTGTATCACTTTATACACTTCTTAATTTTAGGAGTGAATAAATGCATTTCTGCAGCACAATAGCAGCAATGTATGTTTTGTTAAGTGTTATTTGCAATGTGTATCAACGGATCAATAAAGCTATCAGACCAGCATGTAATCCTGAATCATGTCTTTTCAGTAAATGACACGTGTGTACATTTACTGTGCACACACACAGCATCCTCCTGCATCGTTGTGAGTTGCACTGACAAAAATTAATAACACCTTCTTTTTTTTTAACCATTTGTGACTTTTAGTCCTTAGTATTGGCCAAGCTCCAAAAATACTGAATCCTATCCCATAATGCAGCGAGATATTGTCTTTCATTAAATCCTCTCTGTCTCCTAAACATCCACCTGCCTTCAGTTTGTAATGCAGAGTTTCTGTTAAAAATTAAAAAACTCACACTGACAGTCAGGCTGAGATAACCCAGATGACATAACAGGGATTATTTTCTCAGAGTCTAAAAAGATATTGTACTTTTATCAGCTGAGTGGTACTTCTCAACAAGTAAACTCTGCCTTGCAAAAAATCATCAACTTTCAGTAGGCCTATGTAACTGGCCTTCAATTGCATCCTTTCGAAAGATGCAGACCCCAACTTGGGACACAGCTTCTATGTGTTATAGTTAGGCCATATAGTGTCAGCTTGATATTAAGTGAAATGACACTTAATTCTTTTTGTACCTACTGTAGAATGCAATCTTAAACACCAGTACATTATATTTAGAGTCATTTCATGGATGACTTTGTAATGTATTTCAGTACTGTGTAAATATGACAGAGATATACTGTACTGTCCATGGCACAGATGGAAGTGGTGCATGTCTCAATGCATATTAAATCCCATTTGGAGCATAGGGTTTAGATCAAAAAGGCTGAGACACAATAAGAAGTTTCAAAATGAGAACAATAAATCAGTACAAATCCAGTAGTATAATTTAAAGGTTCAATTAATGATATTGATATTACATATTTGATCAGTACTACCTAATTTGACAGTGTGATATTAGTTTTAGTTCAGAGACTGCTTCCCTTTTTATGTTTGTTTTACAACTTTAGTTTTAAAAAAAACACATTTGTTTTGGTTTCCTGTTGGTGGTATGGTGGGACATCTAGTGGCTGAATGTTGTGTTGCAACTTTAATGAAATAAAGTGACTGAAAGTGACTGACTTGATTTGTGTGATTATAGCACTATTCAATTGCATTATTTCAAATGAACACATTTTTGTTGTGCACATAGGGTCTGATTTACTAAAGGTTTGCATGTGTAAAAATATGCAAACTTGACATCACCTACAAAAACTGTGCAAACTGATCTACTAATGCAGTGCACTGAGGATTGCATCTTTCAAATGTGCAAGATAATACATGCTGTCCATTTTGTAAATTTGCCATAATGAATATGAAATGAGGGGTGTTTTAACCCCAGTGTGTAAAATACAGGGAGGAGAAAATACAAATATATTATTTAGCACATGCATTATGATTTAACACTCAAAGGTAATTTTGCTGATGGTAACTGCACCTGTGTTTGCAATTCCTAACATTTTGAAACCATATTTTGTCTTGATTTAAAGCTGCAAGTCTNTTGTAAAATACAGGGAGGAGAAAATACAAATATATTATTTAGCACATGCATTATGATTTAACACTCAAAGGTAATTTTGCTGATGGTAACTGCACCTGTGTTTGCAATTCCTAATATTTTGAAACCATATTTTGTCTTGATTTAAAGCTGCAAGTCTGCATTTCAATCACATCTTGATTTCAAATCCCCTCTGATGGTGTACAGAGCGAAAAAATGATTAGAACTGTGTCAATGTCCAAATATTTATGGACCTAAAAAACCAGAAGGGGCATGTTTGTTTGTTTTTTAATTCATGAAAGCATGCCATTTTTAACTTGATTTAACCATCAGCATTTTGATACCTATCACAAGTATTTTTACCAACCAAGCAACAAGACTAAACTAACAAGACAAAAAAAGCATCTCTTTTTCACTGTAACATTTCAATGTATGGAGCCCCTCTGGTGACATTTGAAAAAATTTGTTTGTACAGATCAGGTTTTTGGTCATTGTAGCTACTATTCCATGCTTTGGGACAGAGGCATCATTTGTGTTTGGATGACGTTTTGCCTCAGATTTATTGATCCCGGAAGTCCGCATTTGTTAATGTCTTTCTAACTTTACCAAAATCCACCTTCCCCCTTAGAAATTGTATCCTGGACCTGACTGTACATAATCCCGAATCATGGCATGTATGTACATTTAGACGCAGCATCATTGTGCACAGGTGTAAGAGCTCCTACTGTTCTTGTGTCTGTGCCACAGACGAGGTGTGAGAACAAACAGTAAAGTTCTGACAAAGAGTATTAACATGTTTTTTATTTAACCCTAACCCTAACCCTGTCTTTCATTAAACCATCCCTGCCCCCTAAATACCCACCTATTTGAGTTTCCTCACCTTCAAACTCAGGCTGAGATAACTTAGATGACATAACAAGGGTTTAATCTCTCTGAGTAGTGCTCCTTTTATTCCATGTGAACTCCCCCTCATCTGTAGGTCTATGGAGTGGCCTAGTAAACTATTTTAGATAGCACCGAATATTTTTCCATCCTCAAATTTCCATTCATTACTTCAGTTTTCTATTGAAATATTCAGTATGCAATAAATGACTGACTTTATTATTGTGCTAGGCATTTACAAATGCCAAATCTGCTTGGACTCATTAGAAACCATTAAACAAAAAAAACATCCCATATGATTGAGGTTTTTGTTTGTTTTTTGAGGACATCTGAGGCGTTTTTCATAACTTGGTCAATCAGGAGAAACTTTTAGCCTTAGGATATTTTGTGAGTATAACACATTTTAAATCTGGTTCACACATCAGCTTGCAATTTTCAGTTTTGTCCACAGCAGGGTGCACTATTCATTAATGTGAGCTTTTAACTTGACACAGAAGACTTCAGGTCTTACCACACAAAAGGGAGAAGTTTGCATGAGAAAATGACAACACCCTCCACAACAACCTGTTTCAGTTGTTACACTTCAAACTTCATTCGCTGTACATTGAAATCATCCTGGTCTAACCAGTAGGAGCATTATGTTAGATGCACGTAATCCTTTTGTGAGGCCACACTCAGAAATCCATCTTTCATGTGATTCAATTTTTCATCCGTCACATATGCCATTCAGCCTTCATCAGTGCATTCTGTGACAGATGAACAAGATACATTTCTGAGTGCAACTCTCTTTTCACAAAATAGTAGATTTGAAGAAGATAACATTTTGGGAAAGATGTCCAGATGCCAGGTGCTTTTGTGTTTCTAACAACACTGAAGGTAAAATCTGTTCAACAGAGCCTGGCTGATGTGCTTAAACACGTCGGGATAAACCTTCATGCAGACTCTGTACAGCAGTCCTATCCCTCACTTCCTGCTACGACCTCTGCACTTTTCCCCCTCGGTGAAGTTACCACAATTATCTACATGACATGACATGACTGCTCTGCTTTTACTTCTAGTTGTGAAATTACACAACAGTAGATTGTGCAGTTTTTAACTGTGTTGAATTACTTCAGACACTTTTTCTGGTGTAGTGTAGGGGGTATTATCTACATTGGTGGTGTGTATGTCTGTGTGCTTTGCTGAAATAATAGACTATGATCATCTTACATTAAGACCATGAGGTGTGTGGGATGGTTTCAGTGACCTGAAGCAGGCAGCAGGAAGCTGCATTATAGTAGGCTATATGAAATGATGCAACAACAGATTGCAACCCTACTGCAAAAATGAACCAACAGGATAACAACTGAATAAAAAATAACGCAAACAGCCAGCTCCAGGGAGATATATCAGAAATAAGTTTTCACTGCATGCGCATAAAAACCGTAAAAACAGCACAATAAAAGCAGATAGATATATCCTGAATTTGCCAAATTATAGAAAATTTTTCTCAGAATATAGGTAACCACCATTAACTATTTTGTGATTTATATTTTTAAATAAAGACTGATAATAAAGAAGAAACTTATGCAATTTGGATTGGGATTTGTAACTTTCAGGTTTAATTGTAATGTGTGTTTCAAGGTTTTAATGTGTGTTTTGTGTGTGTGTGTGTGTGTGTGTGTGTGTGTGTGTGTGTGTGTGTGTGTGTGTGTGTGTGTGTGTGTGTGTGTGTGTGTGTGTGTGTGTGTATTTCATTCATGCGGCGACATGCTGCACCTACATCTCTATCAGCTCATCTTTGATGTGTGACATTCTCCAAACAACAGGAGGACCAGGGCTCGGGGTAATGACAGGGTTTGAAAAGAAACTTTACACCACAGCAAAAGCACAACAATAGACCCCGCCTCCCTCCACCTCCTCCTCTGCTCTCATTCTTGCAATCTTTTCCTCTTTCTCCTTCTTTCTCTGACCATATATGGTAGGAAATTAAACTAAAAGCTCATTGGTGGATAGTGCAGGTAGATGTTTCCCCTTGTTCAGGATATGATGTGGTCATGTCTTTTCTTTTTCTTCATTTAACATATTGCTTTTAAGTAAATAATTTCAAATCAATACAGTAGTACACTACTACAGAATACTATAACACTGTGAGAGTCTTGACCACAATGTATTTTATATGTTTGACCAGACATTAAACCTACTGACCTGCCAATACAACCGTTATAACAAAACTTCATATGTATGTGGACATACCACATGTAGCAGTCTCAGGGGCTTTACATTTTCCTCTTTACATTTGTTTCCTCACTCAACAGCCATTTATGTTTTTTGTGCTATATTTCCCACTGGGACACATCAACAGTGCCACACCCCTACTCCTGTTGCAGGTACAGACAAGGCTCTACATTCCTGCATACTCGCACACACACACACACACACACGCACAGATATCTTGCATGTAAATCATATAACAGTGGAGTGGCTTATGCAAGCTTATGTTATGTTATAAGAAAGTAAAAATATGAAACTAAAAATATATGTATATCATTTGCATGTATTTATCAGAACTGTGCTGAAATGTTTAGATATTTTCATAACACATTATTTTGCTTAATTGTTTAGTCTTTATAATGTCATTTTCATATTTTAAGGTGGCATCCTTATAGTGATTGCTCTGTCTCTGTCAAAACCCCAAAATATGGTATTTAAAATGATACAAAACAGAGAAAAACAGCAAATGTTCATATTTAATAGACTGGAAACACAGGTTGGTCACATTTGCTTAAGATATTACTTTAATGTTTCATTAATTATATACACTTAAAGTCATACACACACAATATCACACGGAGTTGCTGTATACATAGTTATATACAATACATACAGTGCATACACATATGCAGTCTGCTTGAGCTGTTTCTGTTTCTTCAATTTTGATTCGTTTTTTGGATTGTTTAAAAACCTACATGATCCCTGTAAAATAAACAGTAGGGCTATTTATATAAATGTCAGTTGAATTCAACTTTGAATACTTCTTAACATAGCCCAGATAGTATATTCCGTTCTCATCTATTAGCCTATACAGTCAATCTGACCAATAAAGTCAGCTTTAACTATTGGTCATGTGCATGTCCACTCATTCAATTCTCTCTGTATATGCTGCCTTCAATACAACTTCAATGATACAAGACATTTTAAACGAGTTTTAAAACATCTGATCAAAAATATTGTTGTTGAATGAGCAGAATATATATCACGACATTCTTACTGACATATTTTTAGAATAACACAATATCTATTTAAAAACAAATAAACATTAAAAACCACTTCAGAGACACTTTCCGGAAATAAACCAGGGTTTTACGTGGAGGACTTGAACGCAGCATACAGCCGGGCGGCAATGGGGCGGGGCTTTAAACTTACCTGCAAAAATAAAACTGGGCGGATCAAAGGCGCAGGCCGTCCATCCTCGCAGAGCCACGCCTGAGCAGCCGGACCGTATGACAGAGAGGAGACACAGACGAGACGCAGAGACAGAGAAGAGGCTTTTTTCTGAGTTGCTTCTGGTTTTGTGCCTGAGGACTACGCTGCTGTAAACACGGACACAACAACACCAACCGAGTTCACCTACAGTGCCTGCAGCTGAATACCAGGTGTGTTTATTGTCTATCTGAATGTTTTTTCTGTTCGATGGTAAAAGTTTAGATTTTAATGAAGAAAGAAAGTTGGAGAAAGAGGCAGAAATGCATTTGCTTTTAATCAAGTTGGAAAATGTGGCGCATCCAACCAGGTGTGCTCAACAAGCCACTCAGAGGAGCCCTTTAAAGCTGCGCATGCTTAATTATCGCCGTATTGTCTCTGAACATTGATGCAGAAAGTTAAGCTGATTGAAAACACTCAGCAGGACTTGTGCTGACAGTTGTGATATTGCCTCACAGCTAATGCTGCGCTACTCTGTGATGCTCACAAGACAACCACCAGTAAAAAAAGGGAAAATTATTCTTTTAGAAGGAAAATGGCATGTAAAGAAAATATACTGTGTCCAGTGGTTTAAAAAAACAGACATAACTGTTTGCACTGTATGAGTGCAATGTATGTACTACTACTACTAATCTCATATGTAAGTACACATTTCCTTTTATTAATGAGAAAAATAACGTGCAAAGTGAAATAAGACAAACAGACCTGCCTGAGGTATGAAATGTATCTTTTCATCTCAGGTATTCACTCTTTAGCTCATGTCAGTTGATCAAGGTTGGATCCTGCGGTGCACTTTACTTGTTGTTTGTCAGGAAGTTTGCATGAGATGTTTTTTTCTTTCCTTAATAAAACGAACTGCACACACCCTGCTGCTGTGAGCCTGCCCTCAGGATACAAAATTAACATGCAGTACACCAAAGAGGATTTAGCCCAGGTAATGATGAGCAGTTATTAATTTTTAACGTAATCTGTTAAAGACTGTTTTGGCTCGAGCATATTGCTGGCCGTGACTTGCAAAATATACTTGGGTTTGTTTTGTCTTATCTTCCTCTTTTGCGTTCAGCCCGGAAATTTAACACCACTGCCACATCTGGAGCCAGTCATCCGAGGTGCTGCAACCACGCCTTGTCAGCCCTACTAATTCTGCTTCACCTTTTTATATTTAAAGTAAAATGTCTTTAAGTCTCTTATTATAACTGAAATTCTGATGTTTTCCTTTTTTTCACATCACACATAACTAATCACACAGAGCTCATGATGCTTCCCCTCAAAATCAACCGTCTTTTCCTTCACAGTCTTCATACTTTGACTAATTCCTGATATTTGCACCAACATAGTCTATCTCTTATCAGTCTCTCCCTCACCCCACCAGCCTTGTACCAGCAGCAGGCTGCAGATGGCAGGGCCTGTTGCTGCAGGGACATGTGCTCCCCGTGTTAGGTAAGAACCATAGAAGCTTGGATAAAGCAGGGATTGACTGGCAGCCAAGAACAGGAGACTTGAGATGTTGTTGAAAACATGACAAGTAAAGCGTACAAGAGGTGCAGATCAAACAGATTGTCTATGTAGACAATAGGAAGGTGTTCTGCAGTGAGAACTAAATCCACAAGCTGTAAGGTTAACAAGATGAGTAAGTGCAGACACAGTTAAACTAGTCTTCACACATGTGTTAAAATCCTTGTACCAGAGACTTGATTGGCCATAATGCACTCAGCAGCAGGGGAGCAAAATGTGATTTTCAACAGACATGTTTAGATATTCTGCTGTCCACATCTTTTAATTACTGGGTTACAGTGATTTGAATAGAATCTATAAAGAAGAGTGGACATGCAGGTTGAACTAATTCAGTTATTCATTTTGAACCACACCATGTCAAAATGTGCAAAGGCAGAGTTTGTGCAACTTCCTGAGGAAGTTAGCCCATGGATAGCTTAGACAATGAAGTCACATATGTGTGAATGTCACAAGTTATGTTGGTCCCATGGTTAATGTGGTTTTAGCTGAAGTGCTAATGATGATTCAGACTCTCACACTCATTGTAAATACGCGATGCTCTCAGTCTCTTCTAAACTGCTGGGAATAATCCTGTTTCACACACTTTGCAAAATGTTTTGTGTGCTTGATGATGAACCAGGAGTGTAGCCCTGTTCCTCCCCCCCTGATCTTCAAGAGTCTGAGCGCATAATGAACTTAAGAGAGACACAGATGACACCTTGTGCACTGATCCCTTTATCCCTCTCTCTATAAACAAGCACACTCCTCTTGTCTTTATCCCTCCGCACATACACAGACACACATAAGCGCTACTGTTTTTACTGTTTTCATCATCTATCCTACACCTGAAATGAGGCAGCTGCTCTAAACCCTTTACATACTTTAATATAAGTGATTCCTTGATGGGAGAAAATCTCTTTTTAATATTTTATCTTCTCTTAGTTGACTGGGAATTCATAAAAGCTGAAAGGAGATGGTATTCCTGCTAAATGTCCAAGGGGAAAAGAATTCAGTCCATTTTATACATATGTTTATATATAAATATGAGGTGTTAATCTTTAAATGAAAGAAAATGAAACACATTAATTTATACAGTTTTTAAAGCCATATATTTCAGTGTCTTAAACATTCTTATACTTATTTTCATGTTTTGTAATACATTTCCTGATTTTTTTAATTTTA
>JANJYP010061957.1:0-16389 GCA_024605115.1 Rastrelliger brachysoma
TAACTGTATGAATGTGATCAGGTCATTCCTGCAAAAGAAATCATTGCTCTCAGTGAATTTCCCTGGAAAAATAAATGTTTAAAAAAAAAGTAGAAAAAGTTCCATTTATTTAATACTATACATTTAGTGATCATATTGTAGTGTTTTCTCTGCATGAACAATTAATTAAGGAAATGAAATGTGCTGGTCCAATGTGGGTGCTTGCTGCTATACAAAATCTTGCGTGGTTGGAGAAAAGAGGGTTTGACTCTATGTCTGTTTCTATATTCTTCATTTATTTTTTTCCCCACTGTGGCTAAGTGTTTATTAAGCATGGCCCATTGCCACATTAAACCATATCAAGACTAATTAGTATTATATTGAAGCTTGACTGCCACACACATACAGGAATATACCATATGAGTCATTTTTTCATTGAATGGAACGGGAGGATGTGTCCAATCTTTTGACTGGTACTGCATGCACAGATATATGCATGCAAAGTCTGAATCAATGTGTTTTGCTAGACACTTGTAATAGGATTAGAGCGAGAAAGGTTCAGTGAGAGTATCTGACAGTCTTACACTGTACTCTCAATTATGATCTATATGATGCAAAATCTTCCTGGCTTATTAAGAGTGTCGTAGTGCTGCTTTCACACCACTGAAATATACTGTTTTGTATGGCCACAGTTTGGTTGTTGTTTGTTTTTGTTAGTTAGTGGGGTTGTAAATAATTCTAACACATATATAGACATTATTGTAGCAATGATAATGGTAATACATATGCTCCGTGCTTCCAGTCTGCTTTCAACATTGTGCCTCCTCCTCGTCTTTAGTGAGAAAGGATCAGTGCACCAGGGTAACTGATCACTTTCTTATTAAGGGACTCAAACAAACACACACACAGGTTGTTGACATGGAGGCATTATGAGAACAATTACCAGCCTGTGTTAAATCAAATGGAAAATGTGTACTATGTGCATGTGCAATCATACTATTTACTGTGTACAGAATATCACTAGTGGGATATGATTACTTTTACTATCCTCCAGGCCAAATACTGTCTCCATTAAATGTAAAAAATGGAAAACAGTTAGCCAGAGGCTTGTAATACTTTCTCACTGCCTGGTTCTAAAAATTAAAGCCCAACCAACTACTGTATCTGTGTATGTGTCCCACCAGTGACAATTATGTCACTTTTGCAAACAGATATACTGTACTTGTCAACAGTACACGACTTAAACTACAGCTTCCCTCCTGCTGTTCATATGGTGGATTTTATTAAGTGCTTTGCTGAATAGTTTCTTTTAAATGAAGGAAAACTAATTTTAAATATAACAGAGCTTCTTAATTCTTTTAAATAGCATTAATTATTCATATTGAAGATGTGTAATAAGAGAACAAGGATTCTGAGATAAAAATATTTGCTAATTATTGCTTTAATTAACTTAACACATTGCTTTATCCTTAATATATATGGTATGTTATGCAGCTCAAGGACCATTCCCAAAGACTTCACTATGCATATTGCTTCACTCATACATTTTCCTTCCTTTATTTTCTTGTGTCTTAGAAAAAAAGAACCACTTTCTTTGAGTTCAGCAGCGCCAAAGTAACCAGTCAAGAGTGTTGCCTTAGATATAATTGCCCTTCCTTTTGTGATTATGTCACATTAAAATTCACGTGGCACTGCCTAATATCAAGGTCATAGAAAGACAGGATATTCAGAGGAATATCCTTCACAGGAAGGAAGGAACTTGGCTCTGAGATTCTGTCATCTTACCCTCAACTCTGCCCTCTTTCTTAATTTGATTCTTTTCTGTTCTCTATTTTCTTTCCTCTACTTTCTTCCCTCCTTCATTTCTTTCATTCTCTTTTAATTTATCTGTTCTCACTTTATTCTGGCCATCACCCTTTACTCTCATCCCATTTATCCTCTTTAACCAGGCTGACTCCTTCCCTTTTCTCCCCTTATCCCCCTTCTTCTCCCCTCATCTCCACCACTCTATCCTCCAAGCGTCTGCTTTTAGAAGCAGTCTCCTGAACCCAAAGCCTATTTTACGGGGAGTAGTTTCTCACTCCTGACGCTGCGCTTAGAGAAATTAGTAAGTGACTGACACGACACATCCACAAATTGAATTCCTCAAGAGGGAAGAATGACGGACACTCACACAAACACATATGCGCGTATACAAGACTATGAAGTCATACTCTTTTCCCTGCAGGAGCAGGAGAAAATGCTTTTACTAATGACAGGATACTCAATTATGCAACAATCAACCCTGAACCATGCTGGTGTTGATGGTGTGCAGTGTTTCCTTTGATACTTTTTTCATGGTAGCTGAATGAATTTATATTTTATGAGAATGTACATATTACAATAGTTTTGTTCTTTACTTCCATAGCAATTTTAGTACTCCTGCTTATGCTTTTTTTTGCATGCAATTATTATCACAATATACTATGGTGTAAAACCTTCCTAACCTTTTTTCAAAATGATGCTGCTCACATTCATCCTCGCCGCTTCAACATCCTTTTAGTGGTTTATTTTGACCACCGTAGTATGTGCTTTTTCTGTTAACTGGGATGTAAAAACACATTTCTAACATGTAGTGTGAATTAATACCCACACTACTGCGGTAATAGCAATAGTAATATATAGCATGCTCCCAGTCTGGTTTCTACATTATGCCACCTCTTCCTCTTCTTCATAATGCTTGTGATGAATTAGACATGAGATTCTGACGCCTGCATTTATCAAAAAAAACGCCTGCTGTGTGTGCTCTGCATGTGTGCTTTTATGTGTGTGTGTGTGTGTGTGTGTGTGTGTGTGTGTGTGTGTGTGTGTGTGTGTGTGTGTGTGTGTGTGTGTGTGTGTGTGTGTGTGTGTATACATAACCAGTCTTGTTTATTCGCACTTCCTCCATTGCTGGTATGTAAACTCCTTGACATGCATGCAGTCATATTATACTCCTTTTGAAGGTGCTGTGGTATAGACATGTTTCATTTGTAAGGCAATTTTAATAATATAGTACATTTCATCACAGGTAAACTCAATGGACCGAGTGTACAAACCGCTCATACTAAGAGAAGTGATGAGAATTTATTGTATTGGCATGCTTTTGGCAAGGTGACTAAAAGGCTACAGTTCAGTTGTCAGGATAGTTCTCTGGCTCTGACAGCTGCCTCAGGGTCTTTATGCAGGTCGATGTAAGGGAGAACATCCTCCACTAATATTTTCTCATTACATATTAACATGACTGTCACATACACTGAAGTGCCTCCAATCAAAGTAAAGGACTGCTACGCTTAAAGAAAATGTTTTATAGCATCTATCATAATGTCAAACTGTTCCATCACAGTTGAGTGCTGTTCTGGCATGCTGTTGACAACAACCAGTTTATGCAGTTAAGAGAGTTTACAATAACTAACTTGGAGCACAAGCAAATCTCTAAGCAAACTGTAAGAGATGTTTAGAAGGATAATAATATGAAAATGTCCGTACATGAGGTCTGTTGTTTAAATTTCAGGGTATACACCAGCGGCATGAGAGTATAATCATTAGAATATAAGAACAAACTACATGGACAACCACCCAGCCTGAAAAATACATCAACAAACTGTACAGCTTATCTAACAGACACAAACCACACACACACACACACACACACACACACACACACACACACACACACACACACACACACACACACACACACTAATTTTTAATTGACCTGAGAAAACAGGTGTATTTTGTTTACTCATGAATGTGCACACAGATGTAAGAGATCNAATTGACCTGAGAAAACAGGTATATTTTGTTTACTCATGAATGTGCACACAGATGTAAGAGATCTCAGGGCATCAGGTGGTTTGTTCCAGCGCTGAAAGAGCTAAAAGTGTCTTTTCTAGATCGGGATCTTATTCTAGGAAGACTATTCTAGGAAAACCACCACCTTATGATCTGAAAGGTCTGACTGGATTGTAAATTATGAAGTGCTTTAAAGACTAAGACTCTGTTGAAAATAATCCACTCATTTACTAACTCATTAATCCACTACATTCAGTACTTGACTAGTGGGCAGTTAATCGAGATTTTGGACACTTAGCTATTAATCATCATTATTTTTGGACATGACTGTTTTCTTAATGAATGGAGCATTGTTTGTTTGGATAATCAAGCAAGGAGAGCATTACAGTAATCTAACCTGGTTGAAAGGAATTCATGAATTAGACAATGATTGTAAGTGCGAATACCTGCCTCTGGTTTTTCAAGACATTATCTCAGTCTTGTCTTTATTCAGATGTAAAACATTTTACTGGCATCCGGTAGATGTTCTCATCAATCAATTTTTCAAGCTTGCTTATGGGACTAAGACCATCAGAAGAGATGTAAATGTGCAGCTACGGGAAATGGCCCAGGGAGAAATGGTAGCAGGTGGTCAATAGATAAGCACATTTTTTTCATGGTAGCTGCAAGAATTTGGATTTCATGAGAATCTACATAATGCATGGCAACAAGTTTTGTCCCTTCTGAATATGTTGCAGAATTAGATCTCCAGAATATTTGTTTAATTTTTACCTTTAAGCATTTTGGCAGATGTCCTGTCTACATCTGTGGAAAGCGGATACATCCCCTCTAAATGTTGTGGGATGTAAAAACAAGTGTTGCGTAGCCTGTGAGCCAGCCGTGCCAGTCGTGCCAGTTTGATGGTGTCCAGGTAGCAGACTGCTGGCGCTGGTCTTCTAGTATGCATTCTGAGAGAGGCTCTTTGTGCACAACAGGGGGTCTGTGATAGAGTGCCAGCAAGACTGCAGGGGATAATTGCTGCTGTTCCAGATCCTGGGGGCTTATGGGAGATAGAGTTTTTGTTTATACTACAAATTAAAACCACACAGCCTAGTTGCACTCAAGAAAAATAGAATGTACTGGGTATGTAGTAGCTTGAGATTGGACAGGTGTATGACCACATCTGTGCTATGTTTGCCAAGTGTTTGTCTCTGTAGAACTGCACCTCATTAATCTTGGACTTTATCTTCCACTGCTTGAAACTACATTTGCACTAAGGCATTCTGAATGATCTAATGCTGGATTTTTGAGAAGTAGAGTAGCCAAATTGCTTTTCCAAGACAAAAGAAAAAATACATAACATTATTACTAGCCTTGGTTTAGAGTGACAATAAAGAAAAAGATAATGCTTTATCAGGATACTGATTACTGTTATTTAACCAAGTAATATTAATTTAATATGCAAATTCGAATAATGCAATGCCCTGATAAATGTTTATAATGTTAATCAAATGGACACAAGAGAGCTGCTCAGTAAAATTCCTCCTTGTGGACACAGGAGGTTAAGTAGTGAAGACAGATAATGGAATATGTAGATGTTTGGTTTCTTATCAAATAATTGCACTATCTATACATTTATGTATCAAGTGAAACAGACCAGTTTCCATAGATTTTTTTTTTTAAAGAAGATGATCATTTTCAGTGTTTGAGAAACATATGGAGCTGAAAACGTTTGACAACATACCCAGTGATGTAGGATGTTTTGGTATAGTTAAATTTGGAAACCTCCCACCCTATCGTGTAGATTAAATAACAGCAGCCAACACCCTGTTAGTTTTCACGGCCTAGTCACATACAATCATGCACCCATCCAGCGTTCCACATATTGCTCCATTTGTTCTTCCAAACTATCAGGAAAGCTGCATTTCCTTTGCATTCATATGCTATCCACAGGACACAAAGTGCTGCCAGCCAGCTGTAGTCTGCTCTGTTTCTTACCCCCACCCCTTCCATCTTTCTCTCTCCTTTCTGAGTCTGTCTGTCTCCCACTCCTCTGGAAAGACAGCAGACAGGTGTAGCAGGGAAAGAGACAGATGGCAAGGATGACAGGAACAACTTTTAGGGGAGGAAATGAAAAACAGGAGATTAGAAGTAGTGGATGAATCCAGCACAAACACAAGCATGCGCACACACACACACGCGCACACACACACTGTATTGCTCTGCTGCTTTCATATATATACACAGTATTTGGATAGTATAGAAGTAGACAGGAAAGTAGTGGAGAGAGGGGTCTCCTACTGGGCACCCACTTCACTGCTGCTTTGTTTGCTGGCATGGCACCCTGCCACATAATCTACAATTATGTTGGTGCACACGCTCACACACTGCATATGCCCTCTATAATAAGCCTCTTTGATGCTTTGGCCTTGAGGATGATAGGCATGCTGGAGAGTGTGACAGCTTATAACATCACAATGATGGAGATGTCGTTGAGCGTGAGTGTTTTATGAGTGACCTGTATGCTTGTGACAAAGATTGAATTCCAAGCCTTCATCTCCTTTATCCGACAGTCCATTTACACTGTAGTAGCTGCTGTAGATGTGTGCACACATATGATATATACAGTACATATGTGTATGAAGACACCTTCAGAATATTCACATGCTTATATCGTGTCCATGGACCCTGTGCACACACACTGTATACACATAGTTTTGTCCTAGCCTTGTCCCTTTTTCAGTCAAGGCCCAGTGCTACCTTTGGATGGCCCATTGACTCTTGTATCTCATAAAGGTACAGTATATAGTAAAAGCTATACGTCCTCTAGTCTATTGCAGCCTTAGCACTTGTATTAAGGCTAATGGGCCTTGTGGATAAGCTGTAAAACAAGAGGACCAATGAAGGTTCATGGTTTTAAAAAGTGACAACAACTAGGCACTAGCCAGGTCTGTTGTTCCTCACCAAGGATGATGCTGTTAAGTTTGATGACTGCCTCTGCAGAAGGTCATTTTTTCATGATGTATTTTAAATTGTGGATCAAAAGAATCAATCTTTCCTTGTTTTTTTTTTACTCTTCCTATTCAGTTTTTTGTGTAAATGTTCCATTTTTTCACTGCTTTGTTCAAACACAAGCTGTCTTGCTTTCCTTTGTTTTTGTTCTCTCTCAATTCTGTTCATTCATTTCCAAACACGACTCTCTGTGATTTCTAATAGTGAAATATAATAAAGTTTTATTTGGGGTTCATGTTTGTTCCTGCTCCTGGTTTCAGGATATTTTCTCCAGACATTGTTCCCGCCCTCCCAGCGCTCTTTCCAAGGCTGCATGCAAGCAATCCTGGTAGATGACCAACCGGCTGATTTACATGCAGTGGAAAAAGGCACTGTGGGAGCTTTTGAGAATGTCAGCCTGGACATGTGTGCAATCATAGACAGGTAAGAGTGAACATCCTTGCACACATATTCAGACAAGTAGGACGCACTGAAACAGTGGTGTCATAAATCAAGTGGTTTTAAATTAGATGAGTCACATATACAAGACAGTTTTGTTGAGTCTGAATTTTTATCCATAGATGCATGACTCAGGGCACTGATTGTTGTATGTGTGTGTATCAAACTGCACAAGTACATGTTTGTGTATGGTGATTTTGTGAGCTTGTCAAACTGATAAATGGGTATAATTGATGGGGTAGATACCAAGTGTAAGGGAGGTGTGTAAACACTACATTACTCAGTTTAAAACTAAGAGAAAAGAGCCGGTTTCATCCTTGAAAAACACTGTATGATCTTAATCAAACATCAAAAACGAACCACTTTTCTCTATTTTATTGCCAAGTATAACAGAGCAGAAGATTTTGCACAGCACGTTCCAATGTTGGCTCACTGAAATCATTCATTACAACTTGTTGACACTTCAATTTATTTCCTTGTCATAGACTAGACAAACACATTGGGACAGATTTCCCATATATGGAATCATTCATGCTCTGAGCTCAAACTTTGTGAACTGGTTTAATCTTCAGGGATTAAGTCTAGTTTCATGTTAAATAAGGGCTTAGTTATTCATGTGTTGGACATAAAGAAGATTTCACTGATTATTAGTAACAGCCTAGATTGCACTGTGAAGGTGAAAGAGACTGGGAAGCAACAATAAAGAGCTGACCTTGCCCTGATTGCAACAGCATTTTCCCCGAACTGAGTGATTTGTTTTCAGGTCAGGTTTGTCGATAACACTTACCTTCATCAATATCCTTACCCACAGAAGTAGAAGCCAACTGCCACTGCTTGATTTAGATCAATTTTGTCCTTACTTCAAGAGAGGTCTGGCTCGCTAGTTTAGACCACAACTTAGCCTTGTTCACAATAATGCAGACAGATACAGAACATTTGAAAAAGAACATTTGCCTGTGTGTCAAATGAGGATTTTTAGAGCAGTTTTAAATGTTAATATTTTGAAATGGCACAAAAGTTAAAATATCAGTTTTGTCTCCTCATTGCTTATTTTGTGTGTTGTGTTTTTTTGCCTGAGCACTTCACTGTGCAAAAAACATATTGAAATTGCTCTGTTTGTTATTATTATTATCANGTCAGTTTTGTCTCCTCATTGCTTATTTTGCGTGTTGTGTTTTTTTGCCTGAGCACTTCACTGTGCAAAAACATATTGAAATTGCTCTGTTTGTTATTATTATTATCATAATTATCATTATTATTATAATTATTGAATGTTTTTTGTCTTACTAAGTATAAGATAGTGCTTTGGTCAAAGGCATGTAACATACAACAATAACATATACAGTTCTGAAGCTGTTAATTGTTACTTCCAGGCAGCTGCAATTAGATAGCTGATTAAATCATTTTTTCATGTTGGTATAGTTAACTATACAAAAAATGAATGACTGCACAAAGTGTTGGAGACTATTGGCATTAACTGACCATACATGACAGATAGATCATGCAATAAGATATGTTTTGGTCACTTGGGAGTATATTTTGAGTTGTGCGTCTGTGCACTTGGAGAAAGTAAGTCCATTATGCTTTGTTTTTGGTCTACACTTACTCATGAGGGAACTGTCTGACTCTTTAGTTGGTAAGTCCTTCATTGTGTTCAGTAGCTTGTCTCTAACATTTTATATCTGCTGTTTGGTGATGGGCAGGAAGTATACAGTGGGTTTAAAAGCTCTCCCACTGAAAACAGCAGCCTGCTGTACTGAAAACAACACTACTAGAGCAGTGAGAGTCAATCAAAATTGTTAGCCTAGAAAGGCAGAACAACAAGCTGAAACACATCATTAAGCTGTGCTGAGGTGAAGGAAACTGTGGTAATAATTTTGTGGTTTCATCACTTAGACATAGTAATTTTATCCATTGCTAATATAAAATATTGATTGCAGCTGCTTTGACTATCTGCATTTTCAATTAAAGAAGCTTTTTATCCCAGTCAATTTTGCAGTGTGGTACTAAGGTTTATGCAGTCTGGAGAGTTTTTTCAAAAGATTGTTTTCACAGGTAAAAAAGAATAGAAGAAGACAGTCTCAAGGTTCATTTTGAGCAAGTTTTTGTGTTTGTGTTCAAATTATGGAACTGTTGGCCACCTTCTGCAATACTAATACGAGGTAACTTCGTATGGAGGTATTATTATTACAGATTTCAGTGCATTAACGCTGCTGAAAGTTGCTAGCAGCAGACTGGATGGGGTTAGCTTTTCAACAGTAACTCTTGTGAAGGTCCCAAGATGTCCACAATAGCTTCTTATCCTTGCTGCTTGCAGTATTGCCCGTCTCTATTACTTCAAAATGTTGTGTAGCCCTGCAGTATGTGTGGTGGGCCCTGTACTGCCACGGAAGATGAATGGGTGCGGTGTTACCATCTAACTAATCACAATGTCTTTGAAGGCAGTTCAATAGCCCTGTCTGACCTGCTTTTGATCAATGCCGTTCCACTGTGGGATTCTGTTTAGGCTATGGTGGTGGAAGAGGCAAAACACACTCCCACACACACACACCCCAACACAAATGCAAAACACACACAGAGGCAAGGCTAAGCAAATCCATATATTTCACAATGCCACTGTCATTCCATAAGGGTACCACAACTACACATGCAGAAGAGCAAAAAAGTATGCACACATTCTAGAGGTGCTTGGATCATAGGTGTATTTGTTTTTTTTTAATTTGCAGTATTATTATATAGCATCCCTTACTTTTTTATTGTTGTTTTTTATTAAGTGGTGACACCGTAGGAACTTCCTACAGCTTTGAGGTATCCACATGTTCAATTTTATTTGCAGCCAAGTAGATGACAAAAGCTCTTCTTGGCAAACAAACACATGTACAAGTGTTACACAAAGCATCTGTTCCCAACACATTTGGACTATGTTTCTTTTCTGATGTTCACAGTCTTTTTAACATCAGCTTTTTAATACTCATCATCTCAGTGTTTTATTATACAGCAGAGGCTTAATATAACGTGTCATAAAACACTGACCACAATTTGAGACACTCCACTGCCAGTAATCTTAGCATCACGCAACCAAACTTGCATTTGTGTATCAGTTCCATAGTTACTGTAGGTGTAGCAACAATGATGATCATCATGTCTCCCTCCAAACATCTCTGTGCTACTTCACTGCCTGACTCCCTACATGTCTTAAGAACAGTTTTTAAAAAAACAAAAAAAAGCAAACAAAAAAAAAACAAATCTGCAGCTCTTATGAGTCAATATTGGTTTATCCTCCAGCTGGTTTTCTTCTTAACATAAATTTGATTCATTCAAATCGGCACACTCAGATATTTTAATTTGCAAGCATGTTCCTTGTGTGGAATATCCAACAGTAAGACTACAGTGCCTTGAGATCAATCCCCATCAGACCCACAGGCAGATCAAACCACATAACTTTGATCTATTCAGGATTTGAGTTTATATTTATGTTGCCATAAGAAAATCAGTGATGTGTTAACTGCTGTGAACTTAATGCAGATAAGATACTATTATTTCTGGGTATGTTTAGAAATGTGGATACTGAACAATAAAGTCCAGAAACATAATCATGCATAATACCGTAGCTATCATTGCCACTGTGCATGATCCCTTTGAGTTTCCATATAGCGCATACATGCATTGTATCGTTTTCATGAATTTCTTTCAGCCCACAATTCCTCTGTTAACCAGCATTTCAAAATGAGTAAATTCACCTACTTTTTTGTTGCATTTTTTTCTTCTCCACACTTCAACACAGCAGCAGTTTTCCACATTTATCCAGTCTTAAAAGCAATGTCTAACACCATAGCAACACGTTTGCTTTTGTAAAAAATAGCATCTTAGTGTGGACAGAAGGTCAAAACCTAGAGAAAAATGTAAGATGCTGCTCATCTGTCACAATAGTTTAAACTCAATATTTAAAATAGTTCACACTATATTCAACCACTTCACACAAAATTCAGGAATATTATGATAGCCTGATGCAAACTGTCCCTTGGAGGAAGATATCCCAGTATCACACAGTTGTGACAGATTTCTTTCTGAAGCTTGGTGTTGGTATTGAGTGCATGATTGACTATGGAGTACTTTTGTATTATGTGTCTGTGTGGATACGTTACAGTTTTACCTTTTTTTCATTTTAAGGTAATGCATAATTTGTAAATGCTTAAAGGTGCTCTCTCTTGCGTTCTCTATCCCTACAGGTGTATGCCTAATCACTGTGAACACGGTGGTCGGTGTAAACAGACGTGGGACAGTTTCAGCTGTACCTGCGATGGAACAGGCTACACTGGAGCCACCTGCCACACTTGTAAGTATATGAGTGTGTGTATGCAGTTGTGTGTCCCATCTGTTTGTTTAGGGTTTTTTTTATCACTTTAACACACTACTGTTTTTCTGGTCCTCATTTGTTTGTTTGATTTAGCCTTCCCCTGTTAGTTTCTGAGTGATTAGGCTGCTTATGCCTTCCAAAGCCATAACTCTCTGCAGAGGGGCAAGATGAACTTCAGAAAGCTTTTCTGACTCAGTTGTACTTTTTTTTCTGATCTGGAAGGAGGCGGCCTGGATAAAAAGAGTCAGAGAACAGAGTCAGAGAGGGAAACACCATCTAACATCCTTTTTTAAAAAGGGCTAGAAATATGAGAATTCCATTGCTCCTCCCATATGTCACAAATACGATTTTCTTTTAAAAGAGAATGACAGAGAGTAGTGTTGGTAATATTATGAATGCCCAGCCAAAAACTAATATTATACAACAGAAGTGTGAGAAGATGGATTTAGTGTCACAGAGGGATAGACGACTTTGAATAACATCTGACAGGAAACAAAGCATAGAGGGAGGAACAGAAAGATGATTAAAAAACATCCCTCTGTGTCTGTATGTGTGCTTGCCCATTTCAAATGTCAATATTGAACTAATTCAGCAACAAAATATAACTGCAGACACGGCATTAAACTGGAGATTTGGGTGTCTGGTTTGGGACCAAAAATGGAAGTGGATGTGTAATGCTTTTGTCCCTCAATAGCCACTACTGACATGCCCTTGATTCAGGCATTGGGTGGGTTGAAACATTCATTTTTCTTATCCGTAATCATAAATATTGTAATATACAGTATATTCCACATTCACACCAGGAGCATGCTTGTAGTAAAATGTTAGGTACCCTAAGTTATGTGAATGTTAGCTTACATTGGACCTCAGTTATGATCAGTCACACAGGAGAGGCAACCCAAAAATCTATGGTCTCTTTTTTTAAGGTAAGATTGATTTGCAGGGCAACTTTGTTCATATTGTATATTTTTGAAAAAGGTGCATAGTGCTTTTCATACAAATATCAATATGAAAATATTAATATTGAAGAGAGAGTTAAAGAGTTAAACTAGGAAAATAAAAACAAGCTGAAATAAAATTATAAAACTGAACAGAGGCTACAGTACAGCTAGTAGAATCTTTTGCAGTAGGGTTCTTTGAAAACTGAAACATTAACCTAACTACTGCTTAAAGGTATAGACCACATCAAAATCAAACTTTGTGAGCTGTTTTCTGACCATGAAAATAGTCTAATAGAAAAGAAATCCTTATTCCTCAGGATGCATATGTTTGTCACTTCTCAATTAGTGGAAAGATACGAGTCACTTTAGCTCAGGCTTTTGAGCAGACAGAATCCATACAGATTATTGGGTCAGGTACAGGTCAGGACTAGCATGTATGGTAACACATTTGCCTTCGTCTTTGGCATGTTAATAATGTGTTTGGTTCTGTTCAGCATTGTGTGGATCTGCATTTGAGCAGAAATGAGAGTTTTCCAGAGTGTGTGTATATGTGAGTTTAACCTGCTGGCAGTTTAGATCTACAATACTTTGTTGGTGTGTGTGCCCCATGAACTGTAAAATGGTGCAAGATTTGATTTAGAATTATCTACAGACTGCAGACATTTAGTTGAACAAGCAAGATACTGTCAGGATTGTAAGACTTTTGGTTACTGAAGCATGCATCTGCTGTACTGAATTCCCTTTACACCCTCATGACACCCCCCCCCCCCCCATTTTAAAAATTACTAGGTTATTTTCATGGTTCCAATGATAGCCAGTAGTTTTGGGTCAGCAGACAGTCATGACTATAGTCCTGTCATACTTACTATGACCAATAGAGGGCATTGTCAATAGAATGTGGATCACATGCTGGAATGTCTAATTGGATTGTTTTTCTTAGGAGGATTCTTTACTTTACTCACTGCGCCTTTATGTATACTAATCACATTTCTTGTAGTACATTTGTTCAACATTTCTCTGTCAGCTTTTTAATTCTTTCTGTTGTGCTCCACCACAAATGAAATGTTTTTTATGCTTCCACTGTATTGCAGTATTCTAATCTGGAGTTAAGATCTTAACAATTCATTTCCTGAGATAGTTAGTAGGTCAGTAGTAGGGTCGACTCTACCAAACACCAGTAACAACTGCATCATTAATTCGTGGATATCAAAGAGGAAGGGATATTTACCAAAAATGGAAGAGAAATATGTAAAATGAAATAAAGAACTACAATAAAGTATGAAGAAAATTGTGAAAAGGAGAGAATTTCTTTCTTTTTAAACCACCGTTAAGCCTGTGAACAGTCTCACCTCAATCAAGAAAGTTTCAATCCAAGTCACACTCTCACATTTCTCTTTGAAGTGTTCTTCCTCCCCTCCTTTCTGTGTCTGTCTCTGTCTGTGTGTAGATCAACACAAACATAACATCAATATGTTGTCAGATAGATTGCTAGACTGTGTGGGACAAGACACCACTTCTTGACAGGTACTGAATAGACCAGCAACCACATGAAATTACCTTGTGGCAGGATGAGAAAAAAGCAACTTTGGACATTGATGTGCTTTTTTAGATCCAATCTGGAATTTTGCAACTTTATTAATCCCTTATATTAGTGGTTTCCAACCTTTTTCTTGGTTGGATTTAATCAATTTACTTTTCATTTTTGAATAACTTCAAGTGAATTTAGTAACTATGGTTATTGTATACAACGTCAGTAATGCAACATTTTGAATTCATTACAGTCTTATCTGTACAGTGTGGGTAAGATTCATGAATATTGTAGTATACCAAACCATCTGTTATGCCAAAATCATGGACATGGGTGAAATAATTCAAACTGGTGTTCATAATATATACAGTAGCAGCCAAAAATTTGAACACACTTACTTATTCAAGGGAATAGGAAGGTGTATCCAATCTTTTGACTGGTACTGTACATATATCATTAAAACATCCAGATGATTCCTGAGTCTACCAGCTGCTTCTCCTCTTCACATCACAATATAGAAAATTTACAGAAATTGCACGTAAAATATTTTATTGTTACTATTGCATTATTAATAGTTATTTTAAAAACAATGATCTGTGTTAGTAGCCACAATGCTAAGTATTATGTGATACTATTCATATTTATTCAACTAAAACTACAAATTATTTTAATGGTTATACTTCTTGTCTTCTCTTAATATCCTCTGTTCTTTCCCCATGTTGTCCCTTCTTGCTCTATAAACCTAGCTATCTATGAGCCATCATGTGAAGCCTATAAGCATTTGGGTAGATCCTCTGACACGTACTGGATTGACCCTGATGGCAGTGGACCCCTTGACCCCTTCAAAGTCAACTGCAACATGACAGGTGTGTGAGTGTCTTTTTTTGTGTCCAAGTGTGGGCTCTGATGTGGTGCCTCTTCGTGTGTGTGTGTGTGTGTGTGTGTGTGTGTGTGTGTGTGTGTGTGTGTGTATGTGTGTGTGTGTGTGTGTGTGTGTGTGTGTGTGTGTATATGTGTATGTGTGTGAGTCCATGTGTGACTGCTCTTCCATAGTTCATCCAGACCTGGTGGCTTGTGAGGGAAGAAAACTCTCCCACCTTCCTCCTTCTTATCCTCAGACAGCAGCACTCTTAACCCCACATACCTGCGGTTTCCATAGCAACGCAGTCACAGCTACTGACATTTAACTTACAAGGCGTAGCCACCACAGACACACACACATTCACACATCACAACTACATATGAAATGGCCCTGTAATGCAGACCTAAGAGTGCTCCAACAGTCTGAGTGATACCTCTGTTGCACGCACACACACACACCAACATATGTGTCTGCCTGAATCTGTGCACACATATGTACTCTCTCTCTCTCTCTCTCTCTCTCTCTCTCTCTCTCTCTCTCTCTCTCTCTCTCTCTCTCTCTCTCTCTCTCTCTCTNCTCAAACACACTCACAGTGGAATAAGTAGATAGTCTGGAACAGCAGAGCACACAGGCAGAGCAAAGGCGAGACTTTTAATGAAATGTCACTGCACTCCGCTGGCTAGCCCCTTAGTCACGCTGAATAGCACACTTACACAAGCCTCAGAAATGTTAAGAGTTTCTTTTTCTCCTACACATACACACACCTTTGAGACCTTCAATATACCCATACACACACATCTGCTGACTGACAGTGTGAATGAACAGTGAGAAGTCTTGAGTGACTGGCTCATGCTATAACAGCACAGAAGTGTCTATTAAGCCCTGGAGTCTCATACCTGTAACTTAGATTACACAGAAAGACCTTCACTGGCATGACAGCAACTGCAGTTTTCTGTGCATATTTGTGCATGTGTGTTTGGATATGTCACCATATAGGTTTATCTAGTTCATTTGTAAATGTGGAATTTTAATAATTAATATACAAAGTCAGAATAGATTGTGTAATGCAGTTAAGGACTAATTATGTAGCCTTATATATTCTTACATGTCTCTGTGTGTTTGTATGCATAGTGGACAAAGTGTGGACAACAGTTATGAACAATCTACCACCCAACACTACAGTGACTGGCTCAAGTAAAGAGAGACGCACCGTACTCCAGGTCAACTACAGTGCTTCTATGGACCAGGTAACATACTTGTGAACAAATACACACACACACACACTAGCATGCTTTATCCATTGAAAGCCGTGTGTTTCTCAGTGTACATTTGCATGTTAGGTCTTATACATGTAACTAAAGGTCATCAAACCTAAAAAAAAAAAAAAAAAAAAAAGACTATATATAAAAAGTCTGATTTAATAATATTTCATTATTTTTCACAAAGTAAATATGATGTCATTCTTAATGTAAATACTACA